>JAJQKJ010001909.1:0-120435 GCA_029574335.1 Rana kukunoris
GAGAGAGAGAGAGTAAATACTGAAGAAAGAAATATATCCACCATCTTATGTTAAATGACAAGATTGAAAAATATTTGAACCACCATTTTCTGTTATACTTATTCATCACGTGTTTTTGTACATGGACTGTCTGCTGCACTTTGGTGCAAGCATTTCAGCCACAGAAGAATCTTATTGCTGCATGTTACAAAGTTTTTTTTTGCAACTTACAGTCTTTGCTAAGATATCTGGTCCTTAAAGTAGTTCTAAATGCTAGACACTTTTCACTTAATGCATTCACTGTATTAAGGTAAAAAAAAATGTCCCAGTAACAGTATCGCCCCTCACCCCCTAAATACTTACCTCACTCAGGGTTTGTGCAAGGATTTTTGACACCCTAGGCGAAGCCTCATGTTGACGCCCCCCGCCCCCCCCCCCCCCCCCGCACGCGTGACATTCGCTCTGCTCCTCACTGACACTTTTGCGGTGCCTCTTCACTTATTTCTTCTGCTGTGGTCCACATGCCTGCACCTGTGCCTCTGGACCCAGCCAAAAGACAACTAGAGGATGGCATCGGCTCACTTCCTCACGCCAGGTGTGGTCCACAGGCTAGGCCAGTATAAAAAGAGCATTACTTACTGTGTAACTGCCTGTCTGTACGACCAGACAGATACACTGACAATGCTACGCTCCTAGTAAAAACAATAAATGCACATTTTTTGACCTGCAAAAAGATCTGCATTTATTTTTTTACAAAACTGGATTTGAACCTCCACACCTCAAATCACCCCAATTCCTGTATTTTTAGGTCTCAGGTCAACACAATTCTTCCACCTTTACACCTCAGATCACCCCATCACTGTATCATCCTGAACGCCTGTTCCCCTCCGCACTCCCCACCTTTCTTCCCCTTAAACCCCCCCCCCACACACACACACACCTATCACCACACATCAGTTCCTATATGTACCCCCTGCACATCTGTTCCTTCCCCCACCCAATCAGTTCCTCTCTGTAACCCCCCCCCCCCACCTAACACACACACACACACACATCTGTTCCCCCTCCGTACTCCCCTGCACATACACACACACACCAGTTCCCACTATACTCTGGACCCCCCTGCACATCTGCCCCCCCCCACACTAGTTCCAACTTTGTACCCCCCACACACACACACACACACCTGCCCCCCCCCACACACACCTGTCCCCCCCACACACACATCTGTACCCCACACACACACCTGTACCCCCCCCACATACACCTGTACTCCCCCACACACACCTGTACCCCCCCACACACACCTGTACCCCCCCACACACACACACACACACCTGTACCACCCTCAACACACACACACCTGTAGCCCCCCACACACACCTGTACCCCCCCCCACACACACACACACACCCTGTACCCCCCCCCCCCCACACACCTCTACCTACCCCACACACACACCTGTACCCACCACACACACACACCTGTACCCCCCCCCACACACCGGTACCCCCCCCCCACACACAACACCTGTATCCACCACACACACACCTGTACCCACCCCACACACACACACCTGTACCCACACCACACATACACACCTGTACCCCCCCCCCCCCACACACAATCACACACCTGTATCCCCACACACACACACCTGTACCCACCCCACACACACACCTGTACCCCCCCCACACACACACCTGTACCCCCCCACACACACACCTGTACCCCCCCCCACACACACACACACAAACACACACATCTGTACCCCACACACACACACAAACCAGTTTCCCCTCTGTACACAGTGCACTGTAAACATGACAGCAGAGTACATTTTTTTTATTTCTTGTGACTTACTGACTGACTGAGCGTCCTCCTGACTGTGTGTCAAGGCTTTTCTGAAGGAGAACTGCGCTGCTGCTCATCCCTCCTCCTCTCACAAGTCACAACACATCCCCAAGTGACCTGGAGGAGGGGGGAGGCGGGGGGATCGGACATTGTGGCGGCAAGTAGGAATTGCATATAGGGCTTCAGCCTTCAGTCACCATCTCACCCGCCGTTTCCACCATGATGCAGCACTTCCGGCCCCTGCCAGCTGCTGTCCCGGCTCTCTCCCCTCATCTCACTACTGCTGCTACGGCACCGCAGGCTGATAGAAGAGTGGTGAAGGTGATGTGAGTGTCTCCACAGGCGCAACCGCCCCCTAGCCTAGCGGCTGGTGCCAATTAGGCATGGTTTTTAAAAACGCCGGTCCGGGAGTTATTTTAATGATCCGAATCCCCAGCGAGTGGCTGGGGATCCGGATTTTGCCGCCTCCCCTGGCGCTCTAGGCAGCCGCCTGACTTGCCTATGCCTAGCGCCGGCCCTGACCTCACTTGATCCAGCGCTGTGCCCATCTGTAGCAGCTCTTTACTCTCTCCCTGCATTTACAGGACAGAGAGGCAACAGCGGAATCCATTGGCTCCTGCTGCTATCAATCAAATCATGTGAGCAGAGAATGGGGGCTGGGCTGAGCTGCGCTGTGTGTGTCTTTGGATGCACAAGCCCACGCTTCCCCCCCCCCCACACCTAGGGCTACTAGGTGCAATTCCAGTACAATTCAAGTGGGTACAGTACAAGTGGGTAAGTATAACATATTTATTATTTTAGAAAAAAACTCTCAATCAACATTAACTATTTTTAAACCTTACACTGCTAGTATTACTAAATAGAGAGGAAAGTATATAATATTTACTAATTTTAAACTTTATTTTTTTACATTTTAGTTACTACCTGTTTTTTGGCCTACATCCATGATCCCAGTAGTCTTAAGGAGAGGAGGAGGAGTTGTCTCAACTAAGCACACCCACTGCATGTGTGCCAGAGCTAGGGGCTGATGGATTCCAAGAAGTAAACGCTACATGAATCATTTACCTTTACTCAAGATGGCTGGAGCCAGAAATACTGGGGGGGGGGGTGTTTGTCAAAGTGATTTCTCAGCAAAACAGAGCATGTATACATTGATGGATGGATGAGTTGGCTTTGAATATTAAAAGTGAATTAAAAAGCGTTTTTGGTCTTTAGTGCTCAGATGCAGTGTAGTTCTGCTTTAATATTTAGGTTAAAGTAAGACATGTTCAGGGTAGCAAAACATTTAATAGCAGATGCTCTATTTTACCAGGTTTCTACTGTTTCGGGACACCAGTTACCTCAACAGAGAGAAAAGGCCTACAATGTCCATAACACCAGTTTCTTTTATTGCAGTTATTTCTGATATGATATTAAATTAACCAGTTCAGAAGGATGTGTCCCCTTAATGACCCGGACGTTTTTTGAGATACTGCACTGCATCAATTTAACTGACAATTGTGCGGTCATGCAAAGTTGTGCCCAAATAAAATGTATGTGCTTTTTTTCCCCACAAATAGAGCTTTCTTTTGGTGGTATTTGCTCACCTCTGTGGTTTTTATTTTTTGCCTATAAACAAAAAAAGACCGACAATTTTGAAAAAAAAAAATTTTTTTTACTTTCTGATATTTTAAATATCCAAAAAAAGATATAAAACAACACATTTATTCATCAGTTTAGGCCGATTTGTATTCTTCTTCATATTTTTGGTTTAAAAAAAAATCGCAATAGGTGTATATTTTCTTGGTTTGCGCAAAAGTTATTGCTTCTACAAACTATGGGATATATTTAGGGACTTTTTTTTTGTTTGTTTTTACTGGTAATGGTGGGGATCTGCGATTTTTAATGGGACATTGTGGCGGACAAATCTGACCCCAAATTACACTTTTTGGGGACCAGTGACATTATTACATTGATAAGTGCTATAAAAATGCACTGATCAATGTTAATATGACACTGGCAGGGAAGGGGTTAACACTAGGGGGTGATCAAGGGGTTAAGTGGGTTCCCTGGGTGTGTTTTAACTGTAGGGGGGGGGATGGGCTACCAGGGACATGACAGAGATCCCTGTTCCCGATCACAGGGAACAGAAGATCTCTGACATGTCATCTGGCAAAATTGTCTCTGTACACCACAAACGCGGGTCACCGAAGGACATCAAGTAAGCCGACCCTTGGGCACACTCCCACGGGGTGTGCACACCCTCTATCCCTCTATCTATCTAGCCCGGGGGCCCCATAATCTTCTATTGCCCGGGGGCCCCATGAGTTGTCAGTCCGTCCCTGCTCAGGTATATACACTCAGATATACACACACATCTGTATACACTCAGATATATATATATACACACTCACACATATATATAGTACATATGCTCAATTATATACATACACACACATATATATACACACTGAGATACATACATGCACTCAGATACACAACAAACATGCATAAATACACTTGACACAACATACTGTGAGAGGAATACTGAACTTACATGAATGATGTGGTAATGGGCAGCCAGCTTCTCTCCTCCCCTCTCTGTCCTGCTGTCCCCTCACACTCATGCAGCTCCTTCCTCTTCCAGCCCACACACACACACAGCTCTCTCCAATGCATCTCTGTCAGAGTGAACAGTCCTGGCAGGAATCCAGTAGCCGGGACTAGAAGCAGAGCATCGGCAAATGCGGCCAGGAGGTTCTGTATATCTCCACAGAGAGAAACAAGTCCCTTGTAATTAGGGCTGTTTCCACCCAGACAGTTGCATATATGTAAATATAGGTGACATTCTGATACATGTTATGGATCCTAAATTCTAATTACGCTTCTATGGGGGTGTTATAAGAATTTTTGAGGGTGCCCTGGTGGCTGGTGTCTGGGTGACAGGCAGTCAGAAACCCGGGCAGAGGATGTAAAAACCGGACTGTGCGGGTGAATCCCGAACAGATGGCAACCCTAGTTTACATTCTTTCCAACCAGGTGACTGGGTCATTGTAAAGAAGCTTGAGAACGAGACCATGCCAGTCACTGCAAGAAGCTAGCTGCTCAACCACACCAAAGAATGAGGAGTATCTTTGTTTATTTATATTTTTTTGTTTAGTATATTTTAGCAAGAGTAACGATGAAAAGCATCCTAACTTATTGTTTAAAGTGTATTCTCTGACTAGCTAAGAAAGCGAACAGGACCAATTGCAGGGTCTACTCTGAATCTCCACCAAGCTTTAGTACCCCAGTGATGACAGCAGTACATGCTATATATGATGTTCATATTGGTATGAGGAGTTTTGACAAACTAGTAAAGATGGCGATTCAGTTCGCATGTGTTGCGCTATATAAGCTTCTTACTCACTCACTCACTTGTCAATAGAACTTAACAATACATTTCTAGAGGGTAAAATTTGTTATAGTTTTAACAATAGATATGGTTCTTGCTAGTTTGGGTATTGGGAAATCTAGGTAGCCCACAAATGTGCTTCAACTTTAGTATGTATGTGGATCTACAGCTTATAAGGTAATTCCCCCTAATGCAAGAGGTTCATGCATGTTGCGGCCAATCGTGAGGATCTGATGGTGCGAGAGAAGGTAAGAATGGCAGGGACAGCTAGAAGGGAATTGTTCACCAACCCAGACCAGGTCTGGGCATGGTTTCCTGCATGTACAAGGTGGGGGCTTGAGCTTATGAAACGATTGAACAATTTCTCATCCATTGTGGATGGGATGTTCATTTAACCACTTAAGGACCGCTGCACGCAGATTTACGTTGACAGAATGTCACGGACAGGCAAATGGACGTACAGGTACGTCCCCTTTAATTTGCCACCGCGTGGTCGTGCGCACATCACCGGTGGCGCGCTCACGACCCTGTAGCGAGCTCAGTGACCGTGCCCGCAGTCTGGATGTCCGCCGGTGTCCCACGATCATGTCACGGTGCTGAAGAACGGGGAGATGTCAGTGTAAACACATCTCCACGTGTCCAATGTGTCCGCCATAATGTTGTAGTCCCGATAAAAATCACTGATCGCTGCCATTACTAGTAAAAAAATAAAAATATTAATAAAAATGCCATAAAACTATCCCCTATTTTTTAGACGCTATAACTTTTGTGCAAAATAATCAATAACCGCTTATTGCGATTTTCTTTTTTACCAAAAATATGTAGAAGAATACGTATCGGCCTAAACTGAGGAAAAAAAACTTGTTTTTATATATTATAGCAAAAAGTAAAAAATATTGAATTTTTTTCAAAATTGTTGCTCATTTTCATTTATAGCGCAAAAAATAAAAAACTTTGTGGGAAAAAAGGACGTCAATTTTGTTTGGGAGCCACGTCGCACGACCACGCAATTGTCAGTTAAAGCGACGCAGTGCCGAATTGCAAAAAGTGGCCTGGTCTTTGGCCAGCCAAATGGTCTGGGGCTTAAGTGGTTAAACTGTTGAAGCTACAAGGAAGACCCCACAGGAACAATGGCAGACTAGACCTTTCTATTAAAAGATGGCTCAAATACACTTGTTGGCATCCGAGGGGGGTTTCTGTGAATTCATACATAAAGATTGTTGTACCTGGATCGGGGATACTAACAAAGTTCAGGCCCATATGGATATGTTTAAATAACTGCAAGGAAAAGCCAGAGCTATAGCTAGTGAAGGCTGGAATCATTTTAAGGGTCTGGAAACCTTTGGGATTTTTTTTATTTTGCAGCAGATCATGGTTGAAGGAAGAAGTAGGGGTATATATACTCATGAAGTTTTTGTTTCTTTTCTTTCTATATGCCGTGATGAGGTGCTACTGTTGCCTGATCGGACGTGTGAACAGAGCCCGAGCAGAAGACTACATCTTCCTCAGAGATGAGACGCCCCAAAGCCCAACCCATGCACCAGACACAGAGGATCCCAGACCAACCAGCAATTACTACACCTCACCATGTCATGTCCTCCCTCCTGAAGAACAGAGTCTACAAGTCAAGCTGTGTTATGAACTCATATGGACTGAAATGCCGCGTACACACGGTCGTTTTTTGCGATGAAAAAAAACGACGTTTTTTAAAACGTCATTTAAATTGATCGTGTGTGGGCAAAACGTCGTTTTTTTTCATCACAAAAAATGATCGTGTGTACGCGGCATAAGGACTGATTCATTTCCAGGTGTAAGCAGTAGATCAAGATTCATCGAGGGACACATGGGAGCATATGACAAAAAGAAAGGACTGTTGTGGAAATGTTTATCAATATATGTTGTCCGATGTCTCCCATTGTCTGTTTTGTTGTAATGCGCTCATGTGATCGTATTCGCACATACAGAAGATGTTGGTGGAAGACCATTGGCCACGTAAACCTTCCCGTGGACACGGCAGATATGTTTGCTCTTTTAGGCCCCTTTCACACTGAGGCATTTTTCAGCGTTATTCAAGCATTTTTCGAGCGTTATTCGGGCATTTTTCGAGCGTTATTCAAGCGTTTTTCGAGTGTTAATCGAGCGAAGCCTCATCTGCAATCCCAATGTGCCGATATTGCCGCAACTTCCCATTGTTTTTAATGGGAAGGAGCGGTGAAGGAGTGGTATACACACCGCTCCTCTCACTGCTCCAAAGATGCTGCTGACAGGAGATTTTTTTTATCTCCCGCCAGCGCATCGCCTCAGTGTGAAAGTCCTGCAAGCAGCATCTTTGGAGCAGCGTTTGGGCGCTGAAAAAAAAGGCTTCCTCTTCATTGAAATGAATTGAAAGCGCTGTAAAAACGCCTTACCCTTTCACACTGAGGCACTGCATAAAACGCCCTAAGGCCCCTTTCACATTGAGGAGTTTTTCAGGCGGTACAGCGCTAAAAATAGCGCTGCTATACCGCCTGAAAAACTCCTTCACCTAGTGGAGTGATCCCTAGGAGCCAGCCGCGGATATTTGCTTTGAGTGCCCTACTGACCCCTGGAAGGGTCCAACTTTGCGGTAAGCGGCCACCTATCACTTCCTTACACAGAGCAGATGTGGGCTATCATTTGAATTGTCTACAATACCTCATTGGGAAATCCCTTCTGAACTGTACTTCAATGGCATTTGAAAACAAGTCTCTGAGCACATAACACTTGGAATCACTTTTGGGACATTATATATTTTTATCTTTTTTCCAAATCATCTCTTTTCCACAAAATTTTTTGTATTTATTTCACTATTTTCAGGTTGCTGTGTAAAACATATTTTTATACATCAGGAGTACCCGCCACCTCACCAGAGTACCCACCACCTCACCAGAGTACCTTCCACCAGAGTACCCACCACCTCACCAGATTACCTGCCACCTCACCAGAGTACCTGTCCATCAGTAGTACCAGCCACCAGTCCATCAGGAGTACCCGCCACCAGAGTACCCGCCACCAGTCCATCAGGAGTACCTGTCCATTAGGAGTACCTGCCACCAGAGAACCAGTTTTCAAAACTGTAATAGGTGGTTGAGAAATTAGATTATAACGCCTGACGGTGCTACTTCAATGTTGGGCCTCTATGTGGCCAGGCTGTGTAAAAGTCTCACACATGTGGTATCACTATACTCAGGAGGAGTAGCAGAATGTATTTTGGGGTGTCATTGCAAGTATGCATGTGCTGTGTGAGAGAAATAACTTGTTATGACAATTGTGTCCCCAAGAATTATGGGAAAAAATACAACTTAAAAAAACTTACCATGCCTCTTACTAAACACATTGGAATGTCTGCTTTCCAAAAAGGGGGTCATTTGGGGGGTATTTGTACTTTCCTGGCTTGTTAGGGTCTCAAGAAATTAGATATGCCACCAGTACATCAGGCGTGATCAGATGTGATCATTTTTCAATGATTTGCACCATAGCTGTAGACTCTAATGCCTCGTACAAACGATGGAATTTTTCCGCTGGAAATGGTCCGACGGTCCATTTCAGCCGAAAAATCCGCTCGTCTGTAGGGGCAAATGAACAGATTTGGACTGATTTGTCCAGCGGAAAATTTCCAAAGCATGCTTTGAAACTTTTCCGCCGGACACAAGTCCGTCGGATATGTCCGCTGGTCAGTACACTCACCAGCGGACATATCCTCCCGCGCAAGCGTCGTATGGATTTGACGCATTAGTGGAAGTTGTTTACTTCCTGGTGCGGTGCCGTGGCGGCATTAACGTCACCGCTACGTCACCGCGCTGTCTGCCGGCGGGGATTTTGATCCGATGGTGTGTACACGCCATCGGACCAATATAGCCCGGCGAAAAGGAAGATGATTACCCCGCGCTGCCAATTTTGGTTAAATGTTAGCTGCTAACACGGCTCATATGAGAGAAGCAAAAAGAATTAAATGTGTAGGAAATGTGTAGCGCTTTAAAGTGACTGTCTGTTAATGACAGTCAGAAGCACAAAAAAAGAATAAACAAATTTTGTGTAAAGTAAAACAAATAAAGGACCCTGGAAAATCCAGGGACAAGCACTGTATAACTCGTGTGTGATGAACAGTGTGAAAATAATCTATTAGTGAGATGACACCCGTTGTTGGATACAATTAATCACATATAAAAACATATATACATTGAAAAACAACAGTGATTGTTCATTTCTTTAGAAAGACATGTGTAAATTATTAGCCACTGACTGACAAGTGCAATAATGTCCCGTGAAAGGAAAATAAAACAAATCCTGATGTAAATAAGTAATAGTCAATCTGATGATTGGTGAATAACAAATAATGACTTCTCCACTGTGTTGTTCCCACCACCGAAAGCAATGCAGGCTTACCAGAACCAGTTGACTTCAGATGGCTTACGCCACTGAAAGTCAAATTAGGCTTGTAGTGGCTGATATCACAATGGGCTCCTTGGCAAGGCAATACTTTGAATGGTCAGCAGAACCTCCGTGGGTGGGATGGATGGATGAAGCCCAGCTGGGAGTGCGATCCCCAAGTGGATATTCTCATAGAAAATGGTTTGCATAAGAGATAAGAGAAAGAAGTGGCCACATAGCGTAATCCCGTTTAAGTAGAAAAATAAAATATTTATTTACAGCTATCAAACTTACATTTTAGCTGAATAAAAAATGCTTGTATACAAGTAGGGCGGCAGTGGAGTCCTCCCGACGCGTTTCGTGGACAGAGCACTTCGTCTGGGGTGTCTCTCCACTGTAGCCCACTCCAATTTATGTAAAAACAGTGAATTACAGTCCAATCAGTGAAGATCTGACTCACCATGCACCTGCAGCAATGAAAAGCAGCACTTCCATCTATCCAAGATGGCGCTGTGGCTTGCTATCCAAGCCTCAATGTGAGTTTGACCACATTAGCATAGCATTGCTATCCAAGCCTCAATGTGAGTTTGGCCTCATTAGCATAGCATTGCTATCCAAGCCTCAATGTGAGTTTGGCCTCATTTAGCATAGCATTGCTATCCAAGCCTCAATGTGAGTTTGGCCTCATTAGCATAAGCAGGAAGTGAGCAACATATTGTGTGAAAATACGAGAATATCGTTAGATCTAGATGTTATGGGATATGGTTGCTAAATGTGGAACTGTAATAGTATTTTTTGAAGTAATTAACTAAAAATATAAAAGTTTAAAATAAGAAACGATGACTGTGACACAGAACGAGATGTTCCTTATGCCTAGTTCTTACAGCCAATGGCTAATGAGCCAGTAACAGCTAAGGTGTATATGAGTTAGCAAATGGCGGATAGGGTGCAAGTATACTAACCACGCCTTTCGGTAGATGTGTTTGGCTGTGCCCCAGAATGAATTAGAATAAGCGCTTGCGCACATATGAGGCGACGGCGCTGTGGAACGCATATGCGTTCCAGCTGGAAAAAGCAAGCGTCGCACAAAGCGACCGAAGGGGCGGGTGGAAATAATCCAAAGAGGGCGCATGCGCGCTCGCATGGACCTCGCTATGGAACGCACGTGCGTTCCAACTGACGTGCGCTCCGGTTATGTAGGTTTCTGATTAATATTAATCTGGCTGGCCATACTCAATGTGGAACACACCTAGATTGCAGCTAATGTGCGCTCCTACTACATGGAGTGGGATCTAACCATATAGCTCTTTAATTAAAATCAATCCAAAATAACCATGCCTGGTTGACAGCACAAAATTGCATTCTGGCAAACAGGAAAGAAACTAATCCATGTTATGACTGCCGAAAATACAAATTAATTCATGGCACAATGTGGATGATTGCAGCAGCTCAAAGTAATGAAGCCACTACATGTTATAAAATGTATATTGAACGATGACACCATCTATAAAGCAATTCAATCATATATACTAGTGTCAATGATGGTGGTATGCTTCTATTAATGAAAAAACTACCGCTTCATGTGTTTTGTGAGTCAGATCTCCACGTACATATGAATATACATAACTGTGAAAAAATGGACACGGAATAAATTGCAAATGGTGAACATATTGTATGTTCCAATATAATGAGAAAAAAACAGAAAAAACATAGAAAAAATATACTAGAAAAATTACCAAAGACCCGGAATGTGATATTACGACATATTGATAAAGGAATTAATGTCCCATTCGACATTCATTCCTAATGGGATATAAGTCTGGAGTTCATATATCCAAAAGGTTTCGAGGCGGGATACCCCACGGGTCATAGCTCCACCTCTCCAGGGCGGGGTGTACTTGTCGATAACGACAAACTGAGTACCCTTGGGGTCCCTATGATGATGTTGCCTATAGTGTCGTGGTACGGGGTGTTTTGTGTCCCCACCTATTATTAATGCAATATGTTCGCTGACCCTGATGGAAAAGCAACGAATAGTGCGACCAACATATTGCATGCCACAAGGGCACGTGAGTAAATATACAATATATTTAGTCGCACAAGTGCAGAACGTTTTGATTTTGTATTGTTTCTTGGTGACTGATGATGAAAACTCTGAAATTTTTCGTGTAGTGAGAGCATTGTGATGACACACTTTGCATCTCCTGCAAGGATAAAAACCAACTAAATCATGGAAGAACGAACTCTTTACGGGAGGGTTGATTATATTTGGAGCAATCTTGCTCTGTAGTGAAGGAACTCCCTTGAACACTATCTTTGCCTGTTCAGGCAATAAAGGACCCAATATCTTGTCTCCTCTAAGGATATTCCAATGTTTATTGAAAATGGTCTTAATTTGCTTATACTGAGTAGAATAAGTAGTCAGCATAGCGAACTTGAAGCCATTGTCCGTAGGGCGTTTAGGTTTGACAGATATTAGTGACCTCCTATCCAATAAAAGGACTCTTTGTAACTCGAGATCTATATCACTAGCCGAATATCCCTTATCTACAAACCTCGATTTCAAAATCTCGGCCTGTACAAGATAGGTGTGATCATCTGTACAGTTTCTGCGTATTCTAAGGAATTGACTACGCGGAACCGAACGGAGCCACGAGGGATGGTGACAGCTCCCCATGGGAATGTAACCGTTACGGTCCGTCGGTTTAAAATAGGTCTGGAAGTTGAATTTACCATTCACTATAGTTATCTCTAAGTCCAGAAAATGGATCTTAGTGGGGCTAAACTCATATGTCAAAGAAATGCCCCTATCGTTGTTGTTCAGAGACTCAAAAAAGGTCTTCAAAGACTCTGGACTGCCATTCCATAGGAGGAGGATGTCGTCTATGTACCTGTACCAATATAGCCCGGCGGACATATCCGATGAAAACGGTCCGAGGACCGTTTGCATCGGATATGTCCGTCCGTGTGTGTACGAGGCCTCAGGGCCAGATCCACAGAGAATTACGCCGGTGTATCTACAGATACACCGGCGTAATTCGAATTTCCCGCCGGCGTGTCTATATTTTCTATCCAGAAAACAAGATACGCCAGCCTTACGCTAAGATACGACTGGCGTAAGTTTTACACCTTTGTATCTTAAATGCATATTTACGCTGGACGCTAGGGGCGCATCCGCGTAAAATATGCAAATTAGGTAGATACGGCGATCCACAAACGTACGTACGCCCGGCGCAGTGTGTTTACGTCGTTTGCGTAAGCGTATGTACGGCGTAATGTTACCCCTGCTATATGGTGGCGCAGCCAATGTTAAGTATGGACGTCGGGCCAGCGTCGAATTTTTTCCGTCGTTCACGTCGTTTGCATAACCCGTCCGCGAATAGAGAATTGCGTATATTACGTACACGTCGTTTTCATTGACTATTTGCAATGTGATTTCACGCATGCGCACTAGGGTACGTCCAGGGCCGGCGCATGCGCAGTGTAAAAAAAGCGTTGTTTGCGTTGGGTCATTCATAATTATAATAAAACATGCCCCCCCTAGTAAATTTGGATTACACCCACAAACGCTGGCCCATTTACGCTACACCGCCGTAAGTTACAGCGGCATTTCATTGAGGATTAGCAATATGCCGCTGTGACTTTCAGCGGCGTAGCGTATATGGGACATGCCGCACGGGCGGCTGGTGTCTGTGGATCTGGCCCTAAAACTTTCACAGAGACCAAATAATATACACTTTTTTTGGTTATTTTTACTAAAGATATGTAGTAGTATACGTTTTGGCCCAATTTTATGAAGAAAAAAAAAACTTATTTGCAAAATTTTACAATACAAACTAAAAAATAAAAAATTCTCTCTTTTTTCGCTTACATTGCAAAAAATAGAAAACCCAGCAGTGATTAAATACCACCAAAAGAAAGCTCTGTTTGTGAGGGAAAAAATGGTTGGTTTGGGTACAGTGTAGCATGACTGAGTAATTGTCATTCAAAGTGTGAGAGCGCTGAAAGCTAAAAATTGGTCTGGTAAGGAAGGGTGTATAAAAGCCCAGTATTGAAGAGGTTAATGAGCTGTGTCCATTGTTCCACAGACATTTCAAATAAAAAAATGCTGCGTTTTTTACTCCCATGTGCAAGAGGCATTACTAAACTGGCATTATCATTCTCCCACAATGTGCTGTGTTCTGTGAATGGAGGATGAGGAGTTGAGTGTCATAATCTCCTCCACCCATTCACAGAAAGTGCTGCATTGTAGGAGGACAGTAATACCAGCTCTGTGATTGGGGGGGAGCAGAAATGGGCAGGAGAGTGGCACAACTTTTCAGATTAGCAGTGGTGGCACTGCCTGTTAACTCTCACAGTCCTGGAAGAGCAGGAGTGGCAGAGCCTGCAGGTAGCAGGATACACACTTACACAGAACTAATGTTTTTTTTCTTGTCCCTCCCTCAGGTGTCCCCGTGTACCACACACTCTTCTCTCCATTCCGTACCTCCTCTCTCCCCTCCCTCTCCTCTCCCTCTCCTCTCCCTCCGGCTGGAGACAGGGCGTGCGCGGAGTTCCAGTGAGCAGTGCCATGTCCCAGAGCTGGGAGAGAGGGAGAAGGCGCTGAGCAAGACGGAGAACGGCGGATACCCTCCCCACCCCCCTCCCTCCAGCACCAGGCATTGTCCGGAACTACTGTGTGCGGATCACAGGAATGATGTACTTATGGGTGAGTGCAGAGGGGAAGGCTTTATGGGGGAGAAATGGAGGATGCCCACTAATACCATCCCTTCACCCTACTCTCTGCTGCTGGCATCTTCTGTCATTATTCTATTCATACCTGTCTTCTATGATGTCACCCAAATCCGGCACCATGGCTCATGTTCGCTTTGTTTAGATATTTCTCCTCATTTGTTTTTGAGAGAGAACGGTGTGTATGAATGGAGCTCTGCAGTGTCCGAGCCTTCCAGGTAGAGAGAGAGAGAGAGAGAGAGAGAGAGAGAGAGAGAGCATGGAGCTCACAGCAGACATTCACACTACATACACGGAGCTCCTTATCACTGAGCTCCACATCTCACACTACATACACCAAGCTCCACATCCCACACACCGAGCTCCTCATCCCACACTACATACACCAAGCTCCACATCCCACACACCGAGCTCCTCATCCCACACTACATACACCAAGCTCCACATCCCACACACCGAGCTCCTCATCCCACACTACATACACCGAGCTCCACATCCCACACTACATACACCAAGCTCCACATCCCACACACCGAGCTCCACATCCCACACTACATACACCAAGCTCCTCATCCCACACTACATACACCGAGCTCCACATCCCACACACCGAGCTCCTCATCCCACACTACATACACCGAGCTCCACATCCCACACACCGAGCTCCTCATCCCACACTACATACACCGAGCTCCACATCCCACACACCGAGCTCCTCATCCCACACTACACACACCAAGCTCCACATCCCACACTACATACACTGAGCTCCTCATCCCAGACTACATACACCGAGCTCCTCATCCCACACTACACACCGAGCTCCACATCCCACACTACATACACCGAGCTCCTCATCCCACACTACATACACTGAGCTCCTCATCCCACACTACATACACTGAGCTCCTCATCCCACACCACATACACTGAGCTCCTCATCCCACACCACATACACTGAGCTCCTCATCCCACACCACATACACTGAGCTCCTCATCCCACACCACATACACTGAGCTCCTCATCCCACACCACAAACACCCTCATCCCACACCACATACACACCGAGCTCCTCATACACCGAGCTCCCACACCACATACACACCGAGCTCCTCATCCCACACTACATACACCGAGCTCCTCATCCCACACTACACACACCGACATCCCACACACCGAGCTCCTCATCCCACACTACATACACCAAGCTCCACATCCCACACACCGAGCTCCTCATCCCACACTACATACACCCACATCCCACACTACATACACCGAGCTCCTCATCCCACACTACATACACCGAGCTCCACATCCCACACACCTACATACACTGAGCTCCTCATCCCACACTACATACACCAACTACATACACCGCTCCACATCCCACACTACACACACCGAGCTCCACATCCCACACTACATACACTGAGCTCCTCATCCCACACTACATACACTCCTCATCCCACACTACATACACCGAGCTCCACATCCCACACTACATACACCGACATCCCACACTACACACCGCTCCTCATCCCACACTACATACACCGAGCTCCTCATCCCACACTACATACACCCACACTACATACACCGAGCTCCTCATCCCACACTACATACACTGAGCTCCTCATCCCACACCACATACACTGAGCTCCTCATCCCACACTACATACACCCACACCACATACACCGAGCTCCTCATCTCACACTACATACACCGAGCTCCTCATCCCACACTACATACACCGAGCTCCTCATCCCACACACTGAGCTCCACATCTCACACTACATACACCAAGCTCCACATGCCACACACCGAGCTCCTCATCCCACACTACATACACCGAGCTCCTCATCCCACACTACATACACCGAGCTCCACATCCCACACACCGAGCTCCTCATCCCACACTACATACACCAAGCTCCACATCCCACACTACACACCGAGCTCCACATCCCACACTACATACACTGAGCTCCTCATCCCACACTACATACACCGAGCTCCTCACACACCGAGCTCCCACACTACACACCGAGCTCCACATCCCACACTACATACACCGAGCTCCTCATCCCACACTACATACACTGAGCTCCTCATCCCACACTACATACACTGAGCTCCTCATCCCACACCACACACTACATACACCGAGCTCCTCATCCCACACCACATACACCGAGCTCCTCATCCCACACCACATACACACCGAGCTTCTCATCCCACACTACATACACCGAGCTCCTCATCCCACACTACACACACCGAGCTCCACATCCCACACACCGAGCTCCTCATCCCACACTACATACACCGAGCTCCACATACCCACACACCGAGCTCCACATCCCACACACCGAGCTCCTCATCCCACACTACATACACCGAGCTCCACATCCCACACACCGAGCTCCTCATCCCACACTCCCACATACACCAAGCTCCACATCCCACACTACATACACACCGAGCTCCACATCCCACACTACATACACTGAGCTCCTCATCCCACACTCCACACATACACCATACACCGAGCTCCACATCCCACACTACATACACCGAGCTCCTCATCCCACACTACACCGAGCTCCTCACACACGAGCTCCTCATCCCACACTACATACACCGAGCTCCTCATCCCACATACACCGAGCTCCTCACACTACACACGAGCTCCACATCCCACACACCATCTCCTCATCCCACACTACATACACCGAGCTCCTCATCCCACACTACACACATCCGAGCTCCACATCCCACACACCGAGCTCCTCATCCCACACTACATACACCGAGCTCCTCATCTCACACCACATACACCGAGCTCCTCATCCCACACCACATACACACCGAGCTCCTCATCCCACACTACATACACCGAGCTCCACATCCCACACTACATACACCGAGCTCCACATCCCACACTACACACTACACCGAGCTCCACATCCCACACTACATACACCGAGCTCCACATCTCACACAAGCTCCTCATCCCACACTACATACACCGAGCTCCTCATCCCACACTACATACACCAAGCTCCACATCTCACACTACATACACCGAGCTCCACATCCCACACTACATACACCGAGCTCCTCATCCCACACTACATACACCAAGCTCCTCATCCCACACTACATACACCGAGCTCCACATCTCACACTACATACACAGAGCTCCACATCCAACACTACATACACAGAGCTCCACGTCCCACACTACACACACAGAGCTCCACATCCCACACTACATACACAGAGCTCCACATCCAACACTACATACACCGAGCTCCACATCTCACACTACATACACAGAGCTCCACATCCAACACTACATACACAGAGCTCCACGTCCCACACTACACACACAGAGCTCCACATCCCACACTACATACACAGAGCTCCACATCCAACACTACATACACAGAGCTCCACGTCCCACACTACATACACAGAGCTCCACATCCCACACTACATACACGGAGCTCCACATCCCACACTACATACACGGAGCTCCACATCCCACACTACATACACGGAGCTCCACATCCCACACTACATACACGGAGCTCTACATCCCACACTACATACACAGAGCTCCACATCCCACACTACATACACGGAGCTCCACATCCCACACTACATACACGGAGCTCCACATCCCACACTACATACACCGAGCTCCACATCGCACACTACATACACGGAGCTCCACATCCGACACTACATACACCGAGCTCCAAATCTCACACTACATACTCCACATCCCGCACTGCATACATCGAGCTCCATATCCCACACTACATACTCCACCTGCCGCACTGCATACACCGAGCTAAACATCACACACTGCATACACAGAGTACACCAAGCTCCACATCCCACACTACATACACGGAGCTCCAAATCTCACACTACATACTCCACATCCCGCACTGCATACATCGAGCTCCATATCCCACACTACATACTCCACCTGCCGCACTGCATACACCGAGCTAAACATCACACACTGCATACACAGAGTACACCGAGCTCCACATCCCACACTACATACACGGAGCTCCACATCCCACACTACATACACGGAGCTCCACATTCCACACTACATACACGGAGCTCCACATTCCACACTACATACACGGAGCTCCACATTCCACACTACATACACCGAGCTCCACATTCCACACTACATACACCGAGCTCCACATTCCACACTACATACACTGAGCTCCACATCTCACACTACATACACCGAGCTCCAAATCTCACACCACATACACCGAGCTCCCTATCCCACACTACACACACCGAGCTCCACATCTCACACTACATACACCGAGCTCCACATCCAACACTACATACACAGAGCTCTACGGTCCACACTACATACACAGAGCTCCACATCCCACACTACATACACAGAGCTCCACATCCCACACTACATACACAGAGCTCCACATCCCACACTACATACACAGAGCTCCACATCCCACACTACATACACCGAGCTCCACATCCCACAATACATTCGCCGAGCTACACATCCCACACTACATACACCGAGCTCCACATTCCACACTGCATACACCGAGCTCCACATCCCACACTACATACACCGAGCTCCACATCCCACACTACATACACCGAGCTCCACATCCCACACTACATACACCGAGCTCCATATCCCACACTGCATACACCGAGCTCCATATCCCACACTGCATACACGGAGCTGCACATCCCACACTACATACACGGAGCTGCACATCCCACACTACATACACGGAGCTGCACATCCCACACTACATACACCAAGCTCCACATCCCACACTGCATACACCGAGCTCCACATCCCACACTACATACACCGAGCTCCACATCCCACACTACATACACCGAGCTCCACATCCTATACTGCATACACCGAGCTCCACATCCCATACTGCATACACCGAACTCCACATCCCACACTGCATGCACCAAGCTCCACATCCCACACTGCATGCACCAAGCTCCACATCCCACACTGCAAACACCGAGTACACCAAGCTCCACATCCCACACTGCATACACCGAGCTCCACATCCTATACTGCATACACCGAGCTCCACATCCCATACTGCATACACCGAGCTCCACATCCCACACTGCATGCACCAAGCTCCACATCCCACACTGCAAACACCGAGTACACCAAGCTCCACATCCCACACTGCATACACCGAGCTCCACATCCCACATTGCATACACTGAGTTCCACATCCCACATTGCATACACCGAGCTCCACATCCCACACTGCATGCACCAAGCTCCACATCCCACATTGCATACACTGAGTTCCACATCCCACATTGCATACACCGAGCTCCACATCCCACACTGCATGCACCAAGCTCCACATCCCACACTGCATACCCCAAGGACACCAGGCTCCACATCCTACACTACATACACCAAGCTCCACATCCCACATTGCAAACACCGAGTTCTACATCCCACACTACATACACCGAGCTCCACTTCTCACCATCTGTCTGCCGAACACACACCATCCTCCTCCATCTACAGCTACACAATACATGGATGGCCAGATATATGCAGGATAATGTGTATATATGTATGAATGGCATCATATGTATAGAATGTACAGTATGGGATAATAGGTATATTTTATTATATGTTATTAGGGTGGGATCATATGTATACAATAAATGAATGGGATCATAGGTATACAATAAATGAATGGGATCATATGTATACAACAAATGAATGAAATCATATGTATACAATAAATGAATGGGATCATAGGTATACAACAAATGAAGGGGATCATATGCTGCCATTTACTACACAATCACATTGACAGTCTATGATCAGGTGTATGCAGCAATGTATCTTAACTGATCATTCCAGTTTATGACACCATGGGATTCTTGTACAGTGTCGTGTAGTAGACACTTCCCACTGCCCCCCCCCCCCCCCCCCCTGCTGCATATCCCAGTGTTGCCATTAGATGCAGCTGTAGTTTTGTAGCTATATGCAGGATTGTAGCTGTAAGCAGGACAGTTAACTCCCTGACATCCAGGTTGCACATATACAAGTCCTAGCCCCCATTAACTCCCTAACTTCCATTTTATACACATACAAGTTCCAGTCCCCATTAACCCCCTAACTTCCATTTTATACATATACAAGTCCTAGCCCCCGTTAACTCCCTAACTTTCATTTTATACATATACAAGTCCCAGCCCCCATTAACCCCCTAACTTTCATTTTATACATATACAAGTCCTAGCCCCCATTAACCCCCAACTTCCATTTTCTACATATACAAGTCCCAGCCCCCATTAACCCCCAACTTCCATTTTCTACATATACAAGTCCCAGCCCCCATTAACTCCCTAACTTTCATTTTATACATATACAAGTCCTAGCCCCCATTAGCTCTTTAACATCCAATTTACACATATAGAAGTCCTAGCCCCCATTAGATCTCTAACATTTAGTTTACGCAAATAGAAGTCTAAGCCCTCATTAACTCCCTAACATTTATTGTACACATATAGAAATCTTATCCCTCATTAACTTCCTAACATTTGGTTTATGCATATATAAGCCCCTATTCACATTAGTGTAGAACCAAATTGGGTATCGTGTTTATGCGCATTTTTATTTTGCATGTTGGGCACCCCATCAATGGGCTGCCCGACACAACAAATGCAGTAAAGAAGCTAATGCACCTTCAAGCGTGACACATTTTTTATATGTGTGCATTTTTGTACATTTGCCACGCATTCTTACATGCACAAAAACGCCCGTCTAATTTGGGGTGTCGTTAACAATAGATAAAAAGGCATGTTCACAATTTCGTGCTCTTTCACATTAGGGCAATAGGTTGAATGTCATGGTGAATACAGTGATTAATCAGGAACAGTTCCATTATTTGAGTAATTTGACCATGATAGGTATACATCCTAAGTGACTAAGGTGCTTTTGGTGCAGAATTTGGATTCTAACACCTATATTTTTAATTCTCTTTTTACAGTATGATAAATAATATTCATGTTGCAGTTTAGAATACTGCGGATTTGATGAGAGTATGTTACAGTTGTTGTAAAATACTGTCAGTATGTTCACATATGGTTAATGTTGGGAGCATCTGTGTGCTAATAAAATGCACCGATGTGAATTATGGCAGGCTTTGCACAGTACAGCTTTTTAACTGCGGACGTACGTGAATGTTGGACATACGTGTACGTTTTGTTTCATATAGCTAATAATATGTTCAAATTACAGGAATAGAAATGCATTTTTAGGTGGGAACCTGGATTATGATTCCATAATGATTCTGCTGTTCTGGTTGTAAACAGAAGGCAAAATGTGTTCAGTTTCAGTTAATTATCATAGTTTTTTTATTTTTAGAATTTCTATCTATAGAATTTGAAATGATCTGCACTCAAGCTACTATGTGTTTTTATTTGCATTTATTTCTAATGTTTACTTCAGTAATATCCGTGAAATAATACAGTGAGACAAGCTTTTCATTTATTTTGTTTTCCATGCTCACAGATCATTCTAATTGTTTTGCTGCTTTACTCATTCTACGTAATACAAGAATGACTGAATACCAAATGCTATATGTAATTTGCAGCATTCCTGTACAGGACATTTCCAGTACTACCTGCATACAATGATTCCATCTGGAAGGACTACTTATTCTTATTTGTTTCTGTAATAGCCTGCTGGGATATATGTCTGAGCTGTTCCCAATCAATTGAATAACATAGTCCTGCGATGCCAAAAAAATAAAAATAAATCAAGGCTTTAGATGGAAATGGGGAGTATAGCCCATGTGCTCAGTACTTTGGTTTGTCATATGGACAGTGCTGTACTGCACCAGTCCAACCACTCCCTTTGTCAGTAGTCTGGTAATCATGGAGCTGTATGACTACAGGATTTCAAATATTTACATTTTCTTGACAAGCAGTAAAAGAGCTTTAAAACAAGTCACCCCTGACCTCCCTAGCCCCTTGTACTGTAAAGTAATTCATTCTCAAATATCACAATGACTCTAAGATCTTAGTACCAAACCTGTGGCAAGGGGTTATATGTGGCTCTTTTTGTGAGGCCCTTAGGCCCGGCAGATAATCACGTATGTGATTTAGTAACCGGCTGCTGGCCACAATAAAAATAAATGGTTCAGAATTGTCAATTTTTTTATTTTGAATAGTCTAATAAAGATTTTAAACAACAATCAGAATCAGAATTTCCAATGGGACCAAACCCCATTGGTTATTTACTTAGGGCCAGATTCTCAGAAGAGATACGACGGTGTATCTCCAGATACACCATCGTATCTCTGTTTCTGTGCCTGGGTATCTATGCGACTGATTCTTAGAATCAGCTACGTATAGATATGGCGTAGATCCGACTGGCGTAAGTCACTTACACCGTCGGATCTTAAATGCAATACTACGCTGGCCGCTAGGTGGCGAATATGCAAATGAGCATGATACGCCGATTCCTGAGCGTATTTGCGTCGCGTCGCCGTAGTTTACGTAGTTTCCATAAGCGTAAGGTTACCCCTGCTATATGGTGGTTTAACTTTACGCATGCCATGTTAAGTATGGACGTCGGGACAGCGTCGTGTTTTTACGTTGTTTACGTAACTCGTTTGCGAATAGAGCTGTGCGTTAATTACGTTCACGTCGAAACCAATGTATTTGCGGCGTACTATGGAGCATGCGCACTGGGCTACGTTTACGGCCAGCAATTGCGCAGTTCGTTCGGCGCGGGGGCGCGCTTAATTTAAATACATGACGCCCCCTTTGAATTACGCGGGGATACGCCGGGTCATTTACACTACGCCGCCACAAATTACGGACCAAGTGCTTGGAGAATACGCCACTTGCTCCTGTAAGTTGCGGCGGCGTAGTGTAAATAGGAAACGCTACACCGCCGCAGATATACAAGAATCTGGCCCTTAATGTTTAATTACAATCACAAAAATCTAATTTTTTATTACCAAGATCACCAATAATCCCACTCATGCACTCAGGTGTGACCAGCCAAAAAAGTCCTAAACCAGCATTGCAACATTTACTATATCAGTGTCCTTACAGCCGTCACTTGAGTTTCCAACACAAGGACTGTGGACAATCTATTCATATATAATTCTTTATTTAAAGATTTTTTCCAGTTCTAACAAAACAAACAATATCATCAATATCAAGAGAATCTAGACAAAAATCAAACCAAGGAAGGCAGCATATGCCCTAGTAAACTTCTTTTCAAGCAAAGATGAAATGACACAGTGTACTCTCATGCTCCCGGAATGACACCAAGCTCATCTTACAACTGTAAAGCCTCGTACACATGACTGGTTTTCCCGGCAGGAAAACTGACAGGAGAGCATTTGGCCCAGGAATCCCGGGCCGTGTGTATGCTCCCTAGCAGTTTTCCTGTCAGGAAAACAGCCAGGAATCCCGACGGGAAAATAGAGTACCCTGCTCTCTATTTTCCCGCCGGAATTCCCGGCAGAGTGTTTCCTGCCGAGAAAATCGGTTGTCTGCTTACCTGAGTGTAGAAAAAAAATGTGCATGCTCGATAACACTTTGACGCATGCGCGGTAGCATACAACGTTAGTCTGGGGTGTAGCAAGATGGCGGCGATGGAATCGAATGTGACGAGACACCCGCTCCTCGTAGTCGATGACGTCTCCGCGTTCTTGTCATTCAAAAGAATGGCGGGTTTTTGTGTGGCCGTGTGTATACACGACTTTTCAGGGCAAGCCTGCCAGGAATCCCGTCGAGAAAACCAACGTTTTTTTTTTCCGACGGAATTCCCGGTCGTGTGTCTCTTGCATAGATGCTACTAGATGTAATCCACTCAGCTAAAGGCTCTTTCTCGTGTCTGTGTGTTAGGAAAGAAAGAGAAGTGTGAGGAGCCAGCTACAATAGCAGCTTTTACTTTCCATAGCGTTATATTTGCTGAATGTCAGGGGTCACCAATATCATGAAAGTTGACCACCACTGCCCCAAGGGTCTATTCAACACCATCACATTATGAGTTATTCACTTTGATGTGATTCAATGCCATTTATTCTGAATGGCATCCAAATGCACCTAGCCAAGGGAGATGGCTGTGGCATATCACAATGTGTGTAGCAGTGTACTGCCAAACATACTATATGCACCCTTTTTGGTGGGTTAGTCAACCTATTTTAATGAATGGGCGGGGGGGCAGGGGTTGCACACATTCCCGGTAGCTACAGTCTTGGGGAATATATATCTGACAAGCAGACTCCTGCCTGTCAGATGGAAGCATTCAGGTGGCTGCGATGACACCCGATTGTCTCTACACACATCCTGGTAACGGCGCCCCCCTCTGCGGGCCTGTGAACAACATAGTGGGATCCACCGGGTACAGGGGAGAGAGTAGAGCAGACACACATTTGCTCTCCCCCCTCTTTGTTGCTGACTTCTGGGTCCACCTCTTAGGCCTCGTACACACAAGTAAATAGATTTGTTCAAAACGGTCTGTCCGAGCGATTTGAACAAATCTGTCTGCTGGCATTTTGGTTTGCTCGCGTGTACACACGAGCAAACCAAAATCCCCGCCAGCAGACAGCGCGCTGACATGGCGGTGACGTTGACGCCGCCACGTCACCGCACCAGGAAGTAAAACACTTCCGCGCATGCGTCGAAACCATTCGGTGCGTGTGTGAGAAGACATGTCTGCTGGTTAGCGTACTAACCAGCAGACATGTCGGGCGGACGGGTTCCCAGCCGACAGATTTCAAAGCATGCTTTGAAATCTGTCGGGTGGCCAAATCCGTCTGTTTGCCCGTACACACGATCGAATCTGTCTGCTGAAACGGTCTAGCAGACTGTTTCCAGCAGACAGATTTGATCGTGTGTACGAGGCCTTTGCGTCTCCGGCCAGCATGGTTTGGAAAAAATGTACTGCAATGCGACACCCAAGCACATAAAATCCCACTCCCCCCCCAAAAAAAAAATTTGAGCCCCCCCCATCCACACATATATGCATGTATGAATGTAAAGTCATGCGTTGGGGGCACCTATGCATGAAAATGCTGATTGCGATACACATAGGGCCAGATTCAGGAACAGTTAGGCTGGCGGATCGAGTGATCCGCCAGCCTAACTGTGACTTTGAGCCGGCGTTTCTGTTTTCTGTAACCAGAAAACAAGAAACGCCGGGTTGAAGTTCCGATGCGAGCAGCGTAACTGAGTTTCGGGGGCGTTCCCGCCGATTTACGCTCAAAAAATATGTTAATGAGCGGAAATCGGCAATTCACGATCGAATTCCGGCGCGACGCAATGACGATACGACGTTTCCGGACGGGATACGCGGCGCATAGATATACCTACATGGGGTTGGAGTATCCTATGTTAGGTATAGGCGTCGTCATCGCGTCGGGAAAAAAAAAAAAAAACGTCGCTTGCGTAAAACGGTCATGAATGGGAATGTGACGTCATTGACGTTCATTCACAGATTTTGGAGCATGCGCACGGGGATGTTTTGACACTCGACGCATGCGCAGTACGTTGGCGGTGGGATCGCGCGTAGTTAGCATACTACACGCCCCGTACCCGCCCAATTTGAATTCCGCCGGCTCATTTGTGATGCGCTGCCGCAACTTTAGGAGCAAGTGCTTCGTGAATGACAGCACTTGCTCCTAAAATTTCTGCAGCGCAACGCAAATGAGAAGCGTTACTCCAGAGCAAAGATGCTCTGGACTACCTGAATCTGGCCCATAGAAAATATATATATAATGTTTGGAGGGTTTTATTTAATCTTCAGACCTAAAATTATTTTTAAAGTGTGAGAGCAAAAAATGTAAAAACAGCTCCAGCAGCGAAAGTGTTAAAGAATGCGCTGACAAATCACAGCAGCATGAGTAATACCTAACAGTCTATTTACATCAGTGTCGTTCAGACATTCCTAGCGCACTTGCAGCACCATGCTGCATGTATTATTTTTGATCTATTAGCTGAAAACAGGTCACAGGTGTGCAGAACAAACTGCACTCCCTTTGATTCATAGGAGAAGTACAGCCAAAAAAGCCTTGATTATACTTCTCCTTTAAGTAAAACTGGTAGGCACTGGTTTAGGATTTAGATAAGGCTTGTGAAGAGTATGGGTTCAGGTTATGCATATAGGTGATAACAACAGAAAACCAGAGCTGACAGAAATATGTTTTCAATCCTTTCTGTGGACTATATTGTCACCAGTGTTATTTTACTCCTGTGGACACACAAGTTACAATCTGATTGCACAATTGCCTATAGAGTTACCAACAACTGCAGTGCCAGCAACAGCATAACTGTATATAATTTAAATGGATTGCTTAGGTAGTCTTTTACGCTACACGGTTGTTGGTAAATGTAAACATATGGTACAGAGATTATACAATGCATGATACTATGTTTGTTGCGTTGTAGTGAATATCCCAACACACATGTATATTAGTTGCCAACTCACCTGCAGTACAGTACAATACAATACACATAACATGCTTTTTGTTGTGATGCATCGTTAAAAATTCTTAAAGCGGAGGTTCATCCAAAAATCAACTTTCTGCAATTAGATCCAGCATACTGCTGACATCTGCAGTATGCTGGTCTTTTTTTTTTTGCACTTATCGTTTTACCCGGGTTTCTTATCTTGCTCTAAGGGGGGATTTCTGCGGGGAGTAGGCGTTCCCGAAGGCAAGCGTAGTTGATTGACAGGCTTGGATAGCGCGCCACGCCTTCCGAAAATAGCTGAAGCAACACTCTGCTGTTTACGGCGTTATACGGCGCCTGCCGTGTAAAGCTGACTGTGCAGGCGCCGTAAATTGCAGAGCTATACTTCGGCTATTTTCGGAAGCCGTGACGCTCTATCCAAGCCCGTCAATCAACTACGCTTGCCTTTGGGAACGCCTATACCAGGAAGTAATCATCGCTCGGAGCCAGATAAGAAACCTGGCTAAAACGATAATTACAAAAATAAACCAGCATACAGCAGATTAAAATAGAAAGATTGCCCATAAAACAATGGGATAGGGGTTAAGGATTCTCAATGGTGTATCGGAAATGGATAGTAGATAAATCTATGAGTCTGATCAAGTCTCAATAAATATTGGCTCTTAGACACGTTCAGTGTTTTTGAAAAAATAACAAAAATGTATTCATACAAAAAATACAAAAACATTGTACAGAATTATTAAAAAACATTCATATTAGGAGAGAAAGTATATTAAAACTGCAGAAAAGCTGCAGACCATCTTCTGAGGTCCAAGCGTGTTTCAGGTTCAACTAGTTTCGCCCATAAAAGAGCTTCGTCAGGAACCCACGGTTGAATGTACTTTCTATATGAATACAAAAAGGTACAATGAGCTAACATATCAGAGTAATAGAGAGAGTGTTACATAATATAAAATATACATGATTACTGGTCTCTTGGCGAAACATATAACGGGTGGTACATTTGATCTTTAAAGGAGTTATTGTGCTAAACTGAGGTCAAAACGCAATTGCGTGGAGCGTGAGAGGGCACGTACCTGAGACGGCTGAGAAGGTGATCTCAAGGAAGGGATGTCCGCGAGGGCATAATCTCTATGATTAGAGAAGAGGCCACCACACGGGCGAGATGGATTATAGTCGCCCGGGTGGGGATGACAGAGACAGCTGTGTTGCTAAATGCTGATGATCTAATGGAGAGAGAGTATGATATGTCAAAGACTGATTATCTGGGTAAATGGTTCCCCAAACACTTCTAATAAGTCAGATAAGGAATCTCACTTACTGGTGCTTGATGGTGAAAGGACTTACTTGGACTGGATCTATGCTCAGTCCAAGAAAAGAGAGAAGGTAGACTAATGCTGGCCAATTGAAATGGCTGCTAAATTGCTATCATCGAGTCCTATATGAAAAACAGGATTGATGAGAACCAGTTAGTGGCCAAAAATTAAAAATAATTTTTTAATGAAGAGGTAAAGATAAATATAAATATAAAAATAAAATTAAAAATGAAAATGAATATAGATATAAATATAAATATAAATATAAATATAAAAATAAATGTAAATGATTAAAGCTGGGGACTGTTTGTTAGTAGATAGATATATGTATAGATAAATACAGCAACACTGTCCATGCATGGCTATACTAAGCCTTCTAATGCAAGAGCGTGGGCATAGAGCCTCATAGTTGCTGATTATCAGCTTTGTTAGTAAGTAACAGGAGGTGCCTATAAGGGCAAGTCCATGTGCAGCTATTGCTACAACTGATTAAATCGGGTTTGCCTGATGTACAAAGATAAATAAAAAGGAAAAGAAAAATGACAATCAATATGAAAAATAAAAATAAAAATAAATAATAGGGTTCTTATTAAATTTCTATATGCCATAGATTAGCATAGCTCCATGGTAGAGTGAGGAAATAAACAAGAAGTGTATCTCAGAGTATACCTGTAGGGAATGATGTTGTCAGCAAAGGAGTGAACAGCTTGTCTCTACCTGAGCGCTGCACTAAATGATAGCAGCTAACAGGGCTGTTAATATAACTCTCTCCATTGGGTCAAATTCGCCTCAGCTGATAGCGTGAGGCGGAGATCTAATTCATGGTGGGCGGAGACATGACACGTCACTGGGATTCCCCCTGTGAGAGGCATGAAGCCGCTCGTGCGTGATGACATGCAGAGCGGGTTGCTCAACTCACGGAGACGGAGGAAGCCGTGGACATCCCATGGGCGGAGCGGACTGCCGCTCGGCCAATGGGATTTGTCTAATTTCGGACCTGGCCAGCACCCAAGCCTCCGCTTGGATTCGATGCTGCAACTAGGTGCATCGGGACAGGCCCCTACCCACCCACATAAGCTATATAGCAACTACAGCTGATCGGGCACTGTTGTTAACCCACGTATCCTTGGATGGAATGATGTTGTTACACTCAAGCCGCAGGTTATACAGTGCGCTGTCACGATCCACAAAGAGCGCACGGGGTTAACCTCACCCTGTGGAAATATTAATGATACATATAGATAATTAGCTTATGCTTTTGTTGAGGCATAGGTACTTATGTGGAATGCCTGAATGAACAAACAAAGCATCAAGTGATAGTAATAGCAACGGTGCTGCTAAACAAAAATTGTTACATGTTTATATCTATAAATGGGTGGACGGTGCTTCTATTAGCAACAGCCCACGGGATGGCATGACAGTGGTATAGCACTAATACATGTCTCTGGGGGCGCGCTAGAGAGCCGAAAAATCCAACATATTGCCCTAAAATTGGTCTAAAAAGCTTGTGTAATCATACATTCCAATTGACGGAAACATCGATAGCTGAGAGAGTCCTCAAAAGTATGTATATGGAGGATCTGTGGAGGTCAGGGACATCTGAATTTGATGACTGATAAATTGATGGTATTGACAACAAAGGATAGGTACATATTGTACAGATGGATGACATTCAAAGAGGTCTAACGCGGGATGAAACCAAATAAGATAGAATAGAATATGCAATCAAAAGGAACCATTGACTATGTGTGATAGATAGTCTAATAGTCTAATTGTAAACACAGAGGGATTCAATTAACCCATAGGAAACTGGATTAGAACGCGCCCAAGAGCTCATAGAAAGGGCTTATAACTAATGTTTTCATTCAGCCCTGGATGTTAAGTGGCACATAATAGAAAGATCCATTTCGCTTCGATTTGCAAGAGACGTTTGTCAGCGTCTCCCCCTCTTTCATTGAGGGGTACATGTGCCAAGGCATAGAAACCCATCGTTAAATTGTTATGATTGTGATACAATCCTATATGTCGGCTGATGGGTGTCTCCATCAGCTTCTTCTTGACTGAGCGTACATGGTCTCTTATTCTACATAAGAAATTACGCTTAGTCTTGCCAACGTAGAATGCACCGCAATTGCATTTCATTATGTATATCACTCCCATAGTTTGACAGGTGACCCGAAATTTGGGAGTTAGTGTTTCACCGTTTGGGAGATTAATGCTACTGCCTTTCAGGATGTATCGACAAAAGTTACATTTACCACAAGGGAATGTCCCCATGTGTGTAGGTTTGGGAATTAGTGAGATTGAGTAGTGACTGGATACAGTCTTATCCCTGATGGACGGGGATCTTTTAAATGTGATCTCAGGAGAAGCATTGATGAATTTGCTAATTTTCTCATCCGAAGTGAGCAAATACCAGAATTTTGTATATATTCTCTGTATTGATTCATGTTGTCTATTGATTGACCGGGTAATAATTCTGGTAGTGCTGACCTCGGATTCATTTTTTGATTTGTAAATAAGCGAATTTCGTTCCTGTTGATTCACCTTGTTAAAAGCTCTGCGGAGGCATGTTTTGGTATAGCCTCTGTCCTTGAGTCGCATATACAGTTGTGCCGCCTCTCGTTTGAAGTCAGCATCCTGTGAGCAATTGCGTCGCAGTCTCAAGTACTGACTGTACGGGATACTGTTAATAAGGGGTTTGGGGTGGGAGCTAGTGGCATGGAGTAAGCTATTTCCAGCTGTGGGTTTCCTGAAAAGTGTCGAACACAGAGACCCTTGCTCATCTAAGTAGAGTTCCACATCGAGAAAGGTGATGCGTTCTTGACTGAAACTATAGGTGAATTTGAGATTGTACTGGTTCACCTGCAGTCCTTCGAGAAACGCTAGCAAATCCTCCTTAGACCCCGCCCAGACCATAAATACATCATCGATGTAACGGTGCCAGGTAAGCACATCTGTGGACAGGTCAACGTTGGTATCTTCCCCAAAAAGGTCACGCTCCCACCCCCCCAGGTACAGGTTGGCGTAGGAGGGGGCACAGCCCGCCCCCATTGCCACACCCTGCACCTGGAGGTAGTGGGAGCGTTTGAACAGAAAGAAAATATTGTGTGTCAAGATGAACTCCAGCATCTCTAGAATAAAGTTGTTATATTTCGAGGTGTTCTTATCACGTTCGTTTAAGAAGCTTCTAATTACTTGTACTCCTAGACAGTGTGGAATTGAATTATAGAGGGCCTCAATATCTATGGCTACTAGCCATGCCCCCTTGGGGATGCTGAGTCCATCAACAATTTTAAGTAGTTCCAACGTGTCTTTGACATAGGAAAATAGGCTCTGTACATGTGGGTATAGATATTCATCGATGATTCGACTGGAGTTCTCTGTTAAGGAACCACAGCCTGAGACGATTGGTCTGCCTGGTGGAGGTATAACTCCCTTGTGGATTTTGGGTAAGGCATAGAACGTAGGAGTGGTAGGGTTCTCTATGTTCAAAAATTGTAAAGTGGTGTCATCAATAGTGCCAAGTTGACGGGCACGGTTTAGAATCTGACGATATTCTTTGATACTTTGTATCATCATAGAGGGTGGTACATGTCTATACCACTCTCTGTTTCCTAGAATCTTAAGGCACATCTCTTCATATGTTGCCCTGCTCATGATAACTATGTTACCCCCCCTTGTCGGAGGGTTTCACGACAAGATCGTCGTTATTGCGGATAGAATTGAGGGCTGTCCTAAGATTGGGACTGAGGTTTTGGCGCGAGCCTCCCCTCCAATTAGTAGCCTCAATTTCCTTAGTAACTTGCAGGACGAACGCCCATATATTGGGGTTCCCCTGCAGTACTGGGAAGGATCTAGATTTAGGTTTGTAAGATTTAGGGGTCACAAATACTGGTCTGTTGAGTCTCGATTGGACTGATTTACCTGGTATTACACCTGGTAGTTGGTATGTCCATCCCTCTTCCTCTTCCTCGGGGTTGCTCTCGTCCCACAGTGCCATTAGGTCCTGTAGAGCCTGTAATTCCCGAATAGATACTTTATCAAGGATAGTGTTATCATTGCCGGTGAGGCTTAGATCGTTGCAAGTCTTATCGTATAGCACCTTATACATCAGGCGTCGAGCAAATAAATGAAGGTCCTTGACTAGTTCGAATTTATCAGCTTCTCCATCCGGGCAGAAAGATAGCCCAAGATGGAGTACTGTCTCCTGTTCTACAGTCAAGGGATATGGGGATAGATTTATGATATTATTGCTGTCCCGGCCTTCAGCAGTGTGAGGGCCGGGACTTGCTCTTTTAATGTCTGCTGTGGGTTAGATGCAACAACACTAGATTTCTTTTCTATTGTGAAGATGGGTGCGGGTCGTATATCTGCTGAGATGCTCGATGGCAAAGGGGTAGCTCCCTGTGGTCCTTGGGTCATAGGGAGTGCCCGTGTGGGAGTGGCCTCTACACTTGGAGTGGGTAGGGGCAGTGTAGTTGAGACATTGCTGAGGGTACTTGTATTAAGGGTAGTAGAATTGCTACCTCGAGATTTATAGGATCGGGAGCGTTTGTCTTTCAGCGGGAATTGAGACCGGGAGGTCTCATGTAAGCTACTGTCCAAGTCATTTTTCCTCTTTTTTTTATTGTCGGTGTTGCTACGACGTTCTATAGGGATATAGGACGAAGAGGATAAGGACGAGGTATCTGATTCTCGTCTTGGGGAGTTAGTATTTTTAGGGGAGATCTTATTTTCAAATGATTTCCTAGTATTCTTCCGTTGTTGGTTACTGGGCCATTTGTAGGCCTGTGCATTGTCGTAGGCCCTTTTATCACGTTGAAATTTACTTTCTTTAATTTTGATTAAATTTGTGGCGTATTTAGTAAGATGAATTTTGAGTTTGTTATCATATATCATATAGCCAGTATACGTGTGTACATTTTTATTGGCTTCATGCCATTCAGTAATCTCATTATCAATACCTACAATATCTCTACCATATTGTTCGCACAAAATGCGCATCATATTGATAGAGCAACATTGAAGGTTAGCTTCCCATGCTTCTTTCACATGGGATTCTACTTTGTTGATATTAGGGAAGATCTGCACCCTTAGACCCCACGGTATGATCTTATTTTCAATATATTGTTCGAAAAATTCCCTATGCCAAAATAAACGAGTTTTCTTTTCAACGAGTTTCTGCAAACCCAAGAAGAAGTAATTGGCATCTTCTTCAGTAGCTTCGTCCTTATTACGAGATTTTTTTACATCCGCAACAAACCCATCCCACTCCTTACCACAGTATCCCGTCATAATGACAGTACGGTCTGACCGAGTGTCTCAGTAGTAGAGTTCCGTCTAAAAGTAAGATGATTCCACTGTATTTAACTAAGGCAAAAGGGAAACAAAACACAAATCTTAATACTCCATAGTAAGGTTACATATCATGTAGACGGTCCTAAGCCGATAATTTTTGTCCAATAATCTGAGAGGAAAGACTCATAGATATGGATATAATGTGTATCAATTGGATATCGTATGGAAAAAATATTTGATTGTCAAAGCCCTATTGGAGGATAAAGTGGGTGTTTAAATCCACCCGTGTTGGAAGTATATAAGGTTTGTTATAGGGCTGACATCAAAATGTAGAACAAATTAAATAAATCCGAGTACACCTGAATCCTTCAAAGGTATTAAAATAGAAAGATTGCCCATAAAACAATGGGATAGGGGTTAAGGATTCTCAATGGTGTATCGGAAATGGATAGTAGATAAATCTATGAGTCTGATCAAGTCTCAGTAAATATTGGCTCTTAGACACGTTCAGTGTTTTTGAAAAAATAACAAAAATTTATTCATACAAAAAATACAAAAACATTGTACAGAATTATTAAAAAACATTCATATTAGGAGAGAAAGTATATTAAAACTGCAGAAAAGCTGCAGACCATCTTCTGAGGTCCAAGCGTGTTTCAGGTTCAACTAGTTTCGCCCATAAAAGAGCTTCGTCAGGAACCCACGGTTGAATGTACTTTCTATATGAATACAAAAAGGTACAATGAGCTAACATATCAGAGTAATAGAGAGAGTGTTACATAATATAAAATATACATGATTACTGGTCTCTTGGCGAAACATATAACGGGTGGTACATTTGATCTTTAAAGGAGTTATTGTGCTAAACTGAGGTCAAAACGCAATTGCGTGGAGCGTGAGAGGGCACGTACCTGAGACGGCTGAGAAGGTGATCTCAAGGAAGGGATGTCCGCGAGGGCATAATCTCTATGATTAGAGAAGAGGCCACCACACGGGCGAGATGGATTATAGTCGCCCGGGTGGGGATGACAGAGACAGCTGTGTTGCTAAATGCTGATGATCTAATGGAGAGAGAGTATGATATGTCAAAGACTGATTATCTGGGTAAATGGTTCCCCAAACACTTCTAATAAGTCAGATAAGGAATCTCACTTACTGGTGCTTGATGGTGAAAGGACTTACTTGGACTGGATCCATGCTCAGTCCAAGAAAAGAGAGAAGGTAGACTAATGCTGGCCAATTGAAATGGCTGCTAGAGACATGTATTAGTGCTATACCACTGTCATGCCATCCCGTGGGCTGTTGCTAATAGAAGCACCGTCCACCCATTTATAGATATAAACATGTAACAATTTTTGTTTAGCAGCACCGTTGCTATTACTATCACTTGATGCTTTGTTTGTTCATTCAGGCATTCCACATAAGTACCTATGCCTCAACAAAAGCATAAGCTAATTATCTATATGTATCATTAATATTTCCACAGGGTGAGGTTAACCCCGTGCGCTCTTTGTGGATCGTGACAGCGCACTGTATAACCTGCGGCTTGAGTGTAACAACATCATTCCATCCAAGGATACGTGGGTTAACAACAGTGCCCGATCAGCTGTAGTTGCTATATAGCTTATGTGGGCGGGTAGGGGCCTGTCCCGATGCACCTAGTTGCAGCATCGAATCCAAGCGGAGGCTTGGGTGCTGGCCAGGTCCGAAATTAGACAAATCCCATTGGCCGAGCGGCAGTCCGCTCCGCCCATGGGATGTCCACGGCTTCCTCCGTCTCCGTGAGTTGAGCAACCCGCTCTGCATGTCATCACGCACGAGCGGCTTCATGCCTCTCACAGGGGAATCCCAGTGACGTGTCATGTCTCCGCCCACCATGAATTAGATCTCCGCCTCACGCTATCAGCTGAGGCGAATTTGACCCAATGGAGAGAGTTATATTAACAGCCCTGTTAGCTGCTATCATTTAGTGCAGCGCTCAGGTAGAGACAAGCTGTTCACTCCTTTGCTGACAACATCATTCCCTACAGGTATACTCTGAGATACACTTCTTGTTTATTTCCTCACTCTACCATGGAGCTATGCTAATCTATGGCATATAGAAATTTAATAAGAACCCTATTATTTATTTTTATTTTTATTTTTATTTTTATTTTTCATATTGATTGTCATTTTTCTTTTCCTTTTTATTTATCTTTGTACATCAGGCAAACCCGATTTAATCAGTTGTAGCAATAGCTGCACATGGACTTGCCCTTATAGGCACCTCCTGTTACTTACTAACAAAGCTGATAATCAGCAACTATGAGGCTCTATGCCCACGCTCTTGCATTAGAAGGCTTAGTATAGCCATGCATGGACAGTGTTGCTGTATTTATCTATACATATATCTATCTACTAACAAACAGTCCCCAGCTTTAATCATTTACATGTATTTTTATATTTATATTTATATTTATATTTATATCTATATTCATTTTCATTTTTAATTTTATTTTTATATTTATATTTATCTTTACCTCTTCATTAAAAAATTCTTTTTAATTTTTGGCCACTAACTGGTTCTCATCAATCCTGTTTTTCATATAGGACTCGATGATAGCAATTTAGCAGCCATTTCAATTGGCCAGCATTAGTCTACCTTCTCTCTTTTCTTGGACTGAGCATAGATCCAGTCCAAGTAAGTCCTTTCACCATCAAGCACCAGTAAGTGAGATTCCTTATCTGACTTATTAGAAGTGTTTGGGGAACCATTTACCCAGATAATCAGTCTTTGACATATCATACTCTCTCTCCATTAGATCATCAGCATTTAGCAACACAGCTGTCTCTGTCATCCCCACCCGGGCGACTATAATCCATCTCGCCCGTGTGGTGGCCTCTTCTCTAATCATAGAGATTATGCCCTCGCGGACATCCCTTCCTTGAGATCACCTTCTCAGCCGTCTCAGGTACGTGCCCTCTCACGCTCCACGCAATTGCGTTTTGACCTCAGTTTAGCACAATAACTCCTTTAAAGATCAAATGTACCACCCGTTATATGTTTCGCCAAGAGACCAGTAATCATGTATATTTTATATTATGTAACACTCTCTCTATTACTCTGATATGTTAGCTCATTGTACCTTTTTGTATTCATATAGAAAGTACATTCAACCGTGGGTTCCTGACGAAGCTCTTTTATGGGCGAAACTAGTTGAACCTGAAACACGCTTGGACCTCAGAAGATGGTCTGCAGCTTTTCTGCAGTTTTAATATACTTTCTCTCCTAATATGAATGTTTTTTAATAATTCTGTACAATGTTTTTGTATTTTTTGTATGAATAAATTTTTGTTATTTTTTCAAAAACACTGAACGTGTCTAAGAGCCAATATTTACTGAGACTTGATCAGACTCATAGATTTATCTACTATCCATTTCCGATACACCATTGAGAATCCTTAACCCCTATCCCATTGTTTTATGGGCAATCTTTCTATTTTAATACCTTTGAAGGATTCAGGTGTACTCGGATTTATTTAATTTGTTCTACATTTTGATGTCAGCCCTATAACAAACCTTATATACTAGCATACAGCAGATGTCAGCAGTATGCTGGATCTAATTGCAGAAAGTTGATTTTTGGGCGAACCCCCGCTTTAAAGATACTACCACTTTTACCTACAGGTAAGGCTATAATAAGGCTTACCTGTAGGTACCATTAATATCTCCTAAACTTGCACCATTTAGGAGATGTTCACTGTATCCGCATGTGCCTAATTCATCAGCACATGCGCTCTGAAGTAACGCCTCGCTCGTGCCGTTTTTTCAGTAGCTGTGCTGTGACCGCCGTCTCCCGCACGCTTCGCTCCCACGGAGTGACATCATTATAGCTGCTCCGGCCAATCAGAGTGTCGGAAGTGCGATACCCGGAAGTAAGCTTCCGGAGAGATGTCTGCTGCCTAGGGGGAGATGAGGATGGCTTCGATCTAAGGTAGGTAATTCATAATGAGCTATAATGCTAGACATACTAGCTCGTTATGGCTTTGTCTTGCAGGTTATTATTTTATTAAATATATTTTTAAGTTGCACTGTAAGCCAATTCAAAGTAAATGGATGTCTGAAGACATGAAACGCTTACTTTTCTAGCGTGTACACTATGGAATACATGAACATGAAGGGTTCCTTAGAGAAACTCTATATGCAGAGACTCATAGGTGAGCCCTTTTCTCTGTAAGCTTACTGGAAGCCTACTCATATACAGGCTTGGCCTCATACAGACTTGCATACCCAGGAATGCCTATATTTGCTTTAGTTTCCTCAGGGACAGTTGTTCTTTGTAAGATCTGTGTAAGATCTGTGCTCAAGTAGAGAAGGCTTAATTATAAAACAGTCTATGAAATTTTTGTGATATACCACAACTAAAGAATGCCTAATTTATACAAAAATAAATAGATCATTATTACACCTCACGGACTGAATTACATTTTTGTACATTTGTTGGTGAACATTGCATGCATTATCACTGTGCTTTTAATGAGGGCAACTGGATGTCCCAGATTTCCCTTAGACAGTCCTCATTTTAAAGTGTATGTAAACTATCAAAATGAGCTTCTCTTATTCAGGGCTTGACAAATTTGCTTTGAATCTAGGAGCCAGCTAAAAAAGTTAGGCACCATTTTTTTTTTTTTTGGCATGACTCAGTGATGAGCCCCAGTGTCGTTACTAGGGTTGGTATCACCCCCCTCCACCAACTACAGACCCCCCTCTCTCATTAAAGACCCACCCACTAAGTACAGACCCCCTTCCCACAGTATAGATCCCCCTCACTAAATACAGACCCTGCTCCCGCAGTATAGATCCCTCTCACTAAATACAGACACTAATCAAAGCCCAGGCGCCAGGGTGAAATTTCTAGTCGCATTGGGGACCTGGCGCCTGGGAGTTGTCGAGTCCTGCTCTTATTTGTTTATTTTTTGGTCTGGTAAATATAACTTTAAAAGGGTTTGGTTATATTGTGTTAGAAATTCAGGGCTGCACTGTGACCTGCGCACACTTCATGTATTATCTCAAGGAGCCCAATTATCCCTCCAAGCTGCAGATCAATAAGTGCTAATGATGTAGACTTGAAAAAGGTTGAAAATGTGTTTTCAGCACACAAGGGGACTGAGGAGCTGAGTGCATTCTTGGTAGATCAAAATTTTTCTGCACTTGCAGGGTCTTGAACTACCTCCCATCTGGTTAAAGTACATATATGGCTTGATGGGAGTTTTGCAGATGCAGGTGGACATACCTATACATCCTCCACAATCAGCAGCACCCGGAGTGTGCACTCATGAGCCCAGTGGTTGCTGTGTCCTTTGGACACAGTGAATCATATAAGCGGGTAAAAGACCAATGAAGTTGGTCCTATACCATGTGATCACTCTGTCCAATCACAGCGATCACATGTAAACAAGAAAGTAAAAGTAAACATCGGCTCTCTCTCCTCCCACAGATTGTCAGTTAAAGCAAAGCAGTGCCGAATCGCAAAAAGGGGCCAGGTCCTTTACCTGCATATTGGTCTTAAGTGGTTAATAAACTAACCATGCCTCCTACTAAATACTGTGTACTTTTCAAAAAAAGGTCAATTTTCAGGGTGTTTGTAATACCCTGGCATTTTAGGACCTCAAGAATTGAGATAGGCAATCAATACATCAGGAGTGATCAATTTTCAATATTCAGTATATGCCATAGTTTGTAAACTCTATTACTTTCACACAGACAACATAATATATACTGATTTGGATTATTTTTTTTTACCAAAGAGAAGTAGCAGAGTACATTTTGATAATTTATTTGCAAAATTTTATAACATAAACTGTTTTTAACATTGTTTTCTTTTATGTAGCAAAAAAAAGAACACAAACATTGGTGATTAAATACCATCAAAAGAAAGCTCTATTTGTCTCATAAATGATATAACATTTATTTGGGTACCTTGTTATACATGCCTGAGTAATTGTCATTCAAAATGTGTGACAATGCCGAAATCTGAAAAAAAATACCTCTACTGGAAGGGGTTGAAGTGGTTAACGAGATAAAATATGGGGAAATGCACATGTATTGCAGAGATGCACATAAACTTTATTTAGGGGCAACATAAAAAAGCATAACAGAGCTATTTTCATATGAAAAACAGTATCAGGTCCCTGGAAACTAACATCTATACATGCCAGTGTAGAACAAATGCAATTTTAATTTATATCCCTTGACCTGTCCAGTGAAGTAGTAATGTTCAGTTAGAAAAATCCACAATTATAACAAAATGTTAAAAATCGTGTTTATTGGGAACCTATAAAAATAACTAAATTGTTTGTTTGCTTGCACTTGTGTACCCTTTTATTTTGTTACTGCTAAAAAAAGTATGTAATTGTATGTGCACTAAAGTGGCGTTACATTATTTGTATATTTTACCCTCAGTCAGTTAGGATTGTTAGTATAGTAACAACAAGAGCTTGCATTATTGATTGCTCAGCATCCAAGATCCGTGATCCATTGAGTCAGAACTCTGCAGCATTTTGGCCTTAGAATAGCTTTACGATAGGTGTGAGGGCAGTGGAGTGGGTGTGATTACAAGGGAAGTGAGGGCAGTGGAGTGGGTGTGATTACAAGGGAAGTGAGGGCAGTGGAGTGGGTGTGATTACAAGGGAAGTGAGGGCAGTGGAGTGGGTGTGATTACAAGGGAAGTGAGGGCAGTGGAGTGGGTGTGATTACAAGGGAAGTGAGGGCAGTGGAGTGGCTTAAGTAGTGTATGCAGGAGCAGCAAGAAACCTTTGTGCTAAAAGTGCAGATGCAGAAGAAAAAACAAACACAGAAACTGTGGAACTGGTGGACAGCAGATCACAAAGCAGAAAAGTGATCAGGACACAGGCCAGAGATAGTTTCATATGAGCAGTGAAGTGTGGGATCCATTTACAGAGCACAGCGCAATTTGCATCACTTGTGAATAAAGTGCAATAGTTCAAACAAAAAATTCATATAAAGCTGGATTCCACCAAAGAAAGTCCCATGGGAGAAAAGCGTTTTTTGAAATGCGATCATACACCCGACGGTGTGACACCCATCACCATAATCAAAAATGGAGGCTTACTGGAAAGCCAGCAACACCTCTTACACAGAGAGGTCACTTGGATCTCTGATCCGCTGAGAAAGAAAATCTAGACGTTCCTCTCGTATGGCGGGTTTATAAGCAGCGATCGCGCAGACGCAGCAGCATGTGTACCTTAGTACTCATTTATATTATGTACATTTAGGAAAGTATCCAGGCCTTTCTTTAAGCAATCTACTGAGCTGGCTTTACATCCATTGGCAAGCAAAACATGTCTCACTATAGGTTAAATGAAAGAATGACCTATGCAACCATTGGTAAAAGAGTATGCCTGTCAATCAAGGCAAACAGTTGTTCCTAAACAGCTAAAAAAGGGAATTAAATGCACAGCGCCATCTTGTGGGTCATAACAAAATCCCTATGAAGGCAAATTATGCCCATCACGCAAGGCAAATAGTTCCTAATCAGCTAAAAAATAATTAAATGCACAGCGCCATCATGTGGATCATAACAAAATCCCCATAAATATAAAAACTGTAAAATTAAATTAATTAATTGGACACGATTAGTCGTCAGCCCAAGTATTCACAAAATAGTATATATAATAATAAAAACCAATATAATCATAATTCAAAAATGGTTAAAATATTAATTATGAGGTTTATGGAACAACACATGCATACATACCATATGTATCTCTAAGAGCATTCTAAACCATTCAATTTAACCTCAAAATTGGATGGCATATGATTATAATGTGTCCCTAAGGTCATCTAACCATTCTATTTAAAACACAAAATTAGAAGGACAAATGGTGATGAATTTAGGTGGTTGAGGGGACATCATTAATAAAACAGTTGATGTCCCAGTCAATATTCACATGAGAGCCTAATTTGTAGATCCAATTGGTTTCGGCTCTGGAAATACTCTGTATACTGCCTCGCCAATAGGGAACTTCTTTTTCAAGGGCAATGAAAGTGGTGCCCTTGGGGTCCCTGTTGTGTTTTAAATCATAATGTTTAGAAACATTGGGCTAGATTCAGCAAGGAGTTACGAAGGCGTATCTCCAGATACGCCGTCATAACTCTGAGTGAGTGGGGCGTATCTATGCGCTTGATTCTTAGAGTCAGTTACGTATAGATTTGTGTTAGATCCGACTGGCGTAAGTCACTTATGCCTTTGTATCTAAGTTGCATATTTACGCTGGCCGATAGGTGGCGTTTCCGTCGATTTACGCATAGATTTGTGTTAGATCCGACTGGCATAAGTCACTTATGCCTTTGTATCTAAGTTGCATATTTACGCTGGCCGATAGGTGGCGTTTCCGTCGATTTACGCGTCGAATATGCAAATGAGCTGGATACGCCGATTCACAAACGTAGTTGAGGCCGGCGTATCTATTTGCGTAGTTTACGTTAGAGTTACGCCCGGCGTAAAGTTACCCCTGCTATAATGAGGCGCAGCCAATGTTAAGTATGGACGTTGGGACAGCGTCGTATTGTACGTCGTTTGCGTTAGTCGATTCAGAATGGGGCTGGGCGTAAGTTACGTTCACGTCGTTTATATTGACTATTTGCGACGTGATTTGGAGCATGCGCACTGGGATACGTTCACGGCCGGCGCAATGCGCAGTTCGTTTGGCACATCGTTTACACGGGTCACGATTAGTTTACATACAACACGCCCCCTACCTGCCCTATTTGAATTACGCGGGGATACGCCGGTCCATTTACGCTACGCCGCCGCAACTTACGGAGCAAGTGCTTTGTGAATACAGCACTTGCCTGTAAAAGATGTGGAGGCGTAGCGTAAATCGGATACGCTACGCCCGCACAAAGATACGTTCTCCATCCTGAATCTAGCCCATTATGTTTATCAAAACCCTTTTGAATTTTGGCATATGTAGCATTCGTACAGTACGTCCTACATATTCTAAGCCACAGGGGCACCTAAGGAGATATGACACATTTAGTCATAAATGAAATGAAATACTTAATGGCATAAGTTACTCATGTGCCTACTGAGGTAGGTTCAGTTATTTTTCCTCCCCCTATGTGTATTAATTCTACAGGCCTGACATTTTCCACAAAGGTAATAACCCTTCAGATCACCAAAAAAGAGTAGGTTTGACGGGGGGATTAAGGACATTAGATGCTACTGTATTTCTTAAATTAGGTGCGCCCCTAAAGATAACCTAAGGTTGATCAGGTACTTGAGGGCCAAGAACACGGTCACTCTTTATGACTCACCAATGTCTTTTAATGATCCTTTTAAATTACTCAATGGTGGCTTAAAAAGGTAGTAATAAAAGCAGATCCAAAGTCATATAAATTACCATCCTGATGAGGATGGTCACCTATTAATTGCTGACAATCCCTGCTACCAACTTTGTGTATTAGGGAATCTAAAGATGTTTTATTATAACCATTGGCCAGGAACCTAGTTTTAAGAATAGATGCTTCCCTTAAATACTCATCCAAATGGGTACAATTGCATTTTAAATGCAAAAATTGTCCTTTAGGCACAGCCGTTAACCAGGAGGGATGGTGACAAGAGTCTAAGGCTGGGTTCACACTTGTGCAGTGTGAATTTCAGCTCTGTAATGTCTCTGCAAAGATAAGGGAAGTGTTCAGCAGATTAGCTCTGTTTTTGCTGCGAATTTGGAGACCTGGGGGAAGTTCTGAGTGAGAGGAGAGTGGGGGAGAAATGTATTGAGCTGAATGAGAGAAATTCCTGAAGAGAACTGAACACATCTGCAAATCAGCTGCGTACCCATAGAAGATAATGGGACTGAATTCGCACCTGAGCCGCACCGCAAGGCCTCCACAACGCATACGGATTTCTGGCAATGCACAGTGCGAATGCATCGCACATATGTGAACCAGCCTCATTGAAAACAATGTCTTTAGAAATGTTCTGCGTTTTGGATGCGGTTGAAACCGCAACCAATTCGCATAGGTGTGAACCCAGCCTAATGGAATGTACCCACTCCTGTCTGTCTGTTTAAAGAAAGTTGAGGTAACAATTCCATCCTTTTCTATTGAAATTCTCAAATCCAGGAAATGGATATCAGTAGGGCTTACCTCATGACTTAAGACTCTACCACTGAATCCATGGTGTTTGCATCCATGGTGTTTGCTACTCCATAGACTGTACTGTTGGCTTTGTGGCTTCTAATATAACATAGTTCTTGGATGCACGCTCCATACACCGGCTTTGTTTACAATATACTTTATTGGCTTGCCCTGAAATTAAAACTTTTGCCTGGATTTTTTCAGATTTGGTTTTCTTTCCTGTTTTGTACTTGCGGTGCCCCCCTATGGTTTACATCTTATGTTCAGTGAAATCTTTCTCTCGGATTTTGGAGACTTTCCGATTATATTTGGACCTCTCTACATTATTTCTTGATATTTCAATACACCTTTTTGGAATGCTCTGAGGTACCCTGGATGGCTGTATCCATCACGATGCTATCGACAATGAAATATATCTTTACATTGTTAAATTCCTTCTGCTCGTCCTGAGGAAGCCAAACAGCGAAATGCGTAGACGATGTACAGAGGATACTATCCATATACACTATACAATTTATATGGTTTTATGATCTTTATTGTTTGTTAACCACTTAAGGACCGCCGCATGTACATTTACGTCGGCAGAATGGCACCGACAGGCACATCAACGTATATATACGTTGGTGCCTTGGGGGGGATCGGGGGTCCGATCGGACCCCCCCCGTACATGCGGCGGTCCGCGCAGCTGCAGGAGCGATCCGACAAGTGGGGGCGGCTATCCGTTTTCACCCGCCCCCTCCGGATCGCTCCCAGCCAATGCGCGCGCCCGCCCGCCCTGTCACTTCCTCCTCCTGTGTAAACACAGGAAGGAGGAAGCGACGTGATCTCTCCCTCGGCGTTTGTTTCAAGCGCCGCTGAGGAGAGATCACAACACTACAAGTAAGTCTGCACCAACAGCACACTTACACACAAACACATTTAACCCCCGCGATCGCCCCCCCCCCTCCCCCCTGTCACAGTGTCACTGAATGCAGTAATCATACATGTATGATTACTGTATTTAGTGTCAGTGTGACAGACAGTGTGACAGTCAGTCAGTGTTAGTGTCAGGGTAGCCCCCCCACCCCCCCAATAAAGTTTTAACCCCTTGATCACTGCCCTAGTTAACCCTTTTACTCCCTATTGCCAGCATCACTAAGCGATCATTTTTTTTATCGCTGTATTAGTGTCGCTGTTCCCGCTAGGTAGCTAATTTTTTTTTAATGCGATTTTTTTTTACTGAAGACATGTGGCTAAATACATTTTGGCCTAAATGTTTGACTAAAATTTAGTTTATTGGTTTTTTATTATAACAAAAAGTAAAAAATATAGATTTTTTTTCAAAAATGTCGCTCTATTTTTGTATATAGCGCAAAAAATAAAAATCGCAGAGGCGATCAAATACCACCAAAAGAAAGCTCTATTTGTGGGAAAAAAAGGACGCAAATTTTGTTTGGGAGCCACGTCGCACGACCGCGCAATTGTCTGTTAAAGCGACGCAGTGCCAAATCGCAAAAACCCCTTGGGTCATTTGCCAGCGTATTGGTCCGGGTCTTAAGTGGTTAAATTTCCACTTTTGTAATAAAATTTATATTTTTTATATAAATCCGACCATCAATTGCTATTTCCTTGAGTAATTGACCCTTTTTTTGTCTTCAGGACTATACCCCTATTATTAGCGTTAAAAAAATAAACACAAACGCATCCACCGACTGAAGATCACCGTCTCATATAAAGAGGACATCATCAATAAATCTTTTCCATAGAATTATCTCTGGACGTTACATAAAACAATGTCCTCTTCCTACTGTACATTGACATGAAAAGGTTTGCCATACTGGGAGCAAATTTTGTCTACACCCTTTGTGTGAAAAAAGTAATTATGTGACAGAGAATTCAAGCAACTTTAGAATAAAGTTACTTTGTGCAGATGGAACAGCAGTATCTCGGGAGAGGAAGCATTGAACTGATTCATACCCTAGTTTTTGTGAGATGGCTTTGTACAAGGATGCAACATCAGCAGTCACTAGTAGGTATGTGGGCTTTCACTCATTAGTATTTAAAATATTAATGACATGTTTCGTGTACTTGAGGAAAGGAGTACCCATCACCCATCATAGTTGCAAATAATGATTATTTTATTATTATTATTATACAGGATTTATATAGCGCCAACAGTTTGCGCAGCGCTTTACATCAGGGAAGACAGTACAGTCACAATACAATTCAATACAGGAGGGATCAGAGGGCCCTGCTCGTTAGAGCTTACAATCTAGAAGATCAATATATTTGCCGACTTGGGATGTAATAGAGTATACCACTGATGATGGGTTATCCTGGAGGGTTTATCAAAGTTTTGTGAATCTTTGGCAACTAATACATTGTGGGCAATCTAAGAGCCAGAGGTACCAAATGCTCCTTCTCCTTTTTGTTTAAAGTTCCCATATTAAATCCCTCCTCCACAAGTATTTTAAGTTCTTTTTTACATTTCAGCATGAGAGAATAGGTGTTACTATCTGATAAGAGTCTCTCCATTTCCTGTGAATATGTTTCTCTATTCAGAATTACAATCCCCCCTCATTTATCCGCTGGTCGGACAACTATATCTTTCCTATTGCACAAACTATCTAATCCTTTCCTGACATCACGTTGAGGTTGTATAGGTCGTACTCTCAGATTTTGTAAGTCTTTCATTAATGTTTGGGGCACTGTTTCCAGGGGAATTAAAGAGAAATGCATTAGTCAGGCCAGAATGAACAAATTCTGATGTGCCCCTTGCTAGTTGCCTAGTGGTATTACTTATGAGATTTCTTTTAACCACTTACCTACTGTGCACCTACACCCCCTTCCTGCCCAGCCAAAATATAAGCTTCTGGCACTGCGTCGCTTTAACTGACAATTGCGCGGTCGTGCGCCGTGGCTCCCAAACAAAATTGGCGTCCTTTTTTTCCCACAAATAGAGCTTTCTTTTGGTGGTATTTGATCACCTCTGCGGTTTTTATTTTTTGCGCTATAAACAAAAATAGAGCGTCAATTTTTAAAAAAATGCAATATTTTTTCCTTTTTGCTATAATAAATAACCCAAAAAATATATATAAAAAAAAAATTTTCCCTCAGTTTAGGCCGATACGTATTCTTCTACATATTTTTGGTAAAAAAAAAATGCAATAAGCGTTTATCGATTGGTTTGCGCAAAATTTATAGCGTTTATAAAATAGGGGATAGTTTATGGCATTTTTTTTTTTTTTTTTTTTTACTATTAATGGCGGCGATCTGCGATTTTTTTATTGGGACTGCGACGTTATGGCGGACACATCGGACACTTTTCTGACATTTTTGGGACCATTTACATTTATACAGTGAACAATGCTATAAATATGCATTGATTCACTGTAGTGAAGGGGTTAACCACTAGGGGGCGGGGAAGGGGTTAAATGTGTGTCCTATGAGTGTTCTAACTGTGGGGGGAGGGGGGGTGACTGGGGGAGGTGACCGATTGTGTCCCTATGTACAAGGGACACAATCGCTCTCCTCTCTCCCTGACAGGGACGTGCAGCTCTGTGTTTACACACAGAGCTGCACGTCCCCGCTCAGTTACTGAGCAATCGCGTGTGCCCGGCGGCGATCGTTGCCGCCGGGCACTCGCACGGGATCCCCGCAGAGCAGCGGGTGCGCGCGCGCGCCGCCCGCGGCTTTAAAGGGACATCACGTCATATGACGTGATGTCAGGATAATGGAGTCGTCTGCCCACCGTCATTTGACGGTGGGCAGATGACAAGTGGTTAATATTCAGCCTATATTTCTGTATATCTATAAAGGTCTGGAAATTGTTTAGATTAAAGGAGGGTGAAAGTCCTTTACCAAGGGTTGTGACCTCTTTTTTAGATAGTTCCTTGGTACTAATATTATTTATACCACTGTCACTTAGATCCTCCTTCTTTTTGGATTGAAGGTGCCTTCCTCCCTCTGGTCCCTCTCTTGTGTCCCCCTTGTGCCCCACTGAAACACCTGTTGATTATGGTTATCACTTGGGTAATGATCATACCAGGGAGGTGGAACTGAATGATCCCTAATGACTATTGGTTCAACGCCTCCATTCTCATTTGTAAGGGGTGCAACCTTATTATAGGTATCTACGCTATAGTGATTAGGGGGGCCACCGTTATTCTGAGGGCCACGTGAATCCCCATCACCATAGTGTGTATATTGTTCCCTTCTATTTCTCCATGGTGGAGGAGGCCCCCTATGGGGGGACTGATAGTTAGAGTGAGTTGAAGGAACTTTATAAGGTGGTCTCCATCTGCCACCCCATCCCTGATTGGCATTGGGGTAGTGTTGTTGACCCACCCATTTCTTCTGGGGGTTGGGAGAGGAGTGATATGAACCATAAGAGTAAGAATGATTTTGATTTACTCTACCATCACAAGAAGAAACCGGGGGTACCACAGGTAAGACTGCTGTAGTTTGCTGCCCTTGACCAGGTTGCGGAACTGGATTAGTTACTGGTATACTTTGCCATTTAAAAACTACATTGTCTTTGTAGTCCTTGACATCTCAATTGTATTTCCCTTTTTCTTCTTTTTGGTTTTAATTCCTCCTTGATAAGTATGGAATTTAATGGTTCTGATTTTTGTATGTTTTTAATAACATTAATCTGGGAATCTAATACAGTCAATTCTTGTGACTTTTTACTTAAAATTTACTCCTGCCTCATTAAATTGTTACTAAACCCACAACAGTAAAATCAGTCTGTATATGAAGCATAACTGCCCTAGTGTAATACCATTTTAAAATTATTTAAAATCAAAATCAGAGTTAGAAAGTTGCACTCACAAACAGGAATGATTTTCACATGCACAGCAAGAAATTTGCCTCTTCTCCCGGCCTGTGTGGCTGGATTGGCTCCAGAACCTAATGGGCAATGAATGATGTTAATCCTAGCCTAACCACCACGTCCCACCGAGCAGTACAAGGAGCTGTGCACCCGCACCTGTAATAATGTGAGTGAAGCGTCTCCTCTGACAGGCGGACGGCTGCCAAGACTAGAATTTTCGGAGGCGCAGCCTTCTTCTTCAGGTCACACCCTATCTATCTCTACCTCACCATTATATAGGACCCCACGGCCCTCCCCTGGGACAACCAATGCCATACACCAGACCAGGAGCACAGAGTTCACAAAACTCTTCTAATTTACTGTCCTCTTTCTGGGTGTAGACTTCCCATTTGAGATATTCTTCCAAATATGCTATGTCCCATCTCGTGGGGACATCTTAGTGTCCTAATATTAAAAGTCAGCAGCTACAGTATTTGTAGCTGCTGACTTAAATTTTTTTCTGCTGGAGCCTCAAGCTCCTCTTTAACAATGAATTCCATGGTGATCTTATCCCAAGTCCAAGGTTGTAGACAGTTTAATAAGATCTTCCTGTTCTAAATTGATGTGGTGCACAAACTGACAAAATCTTTGGAGTCTAAACATATATTCAGCTGCCAGGAGCAATGCTGGATCTGGTTAGACATTGTATGGATACCAAAGGTAATTGTTAGGCTGGCCATACACGGAGCCAATTTATTTTATCGGTCGATCAACTTTGTACATTCAGCCTGCCCCTTAAGGGTTCGAACCGTGTATGGCCAGCCTTAGTTATGGTAGATCTATAAGACAGAGGGTCGGAGATCCTAAGGCAAAGGTAAGAATCTTGTCACTGTGCCAAAAAGATAGTTTCTTACTAAGTGGCAAGAGTAAAGTATTGCTAGTTGAGAGTTGCCTGATCTGGGATACAAGATTAAGCTGTAGAACATTTTTGGTGAGCCAGCTGGGGATTATTTCAGGAAAGTGCAACTGGTTCAGTGCTTAAAGTGGTTGTAAACTCTTACATATACCCAGTAAAGGGACCACCTTTAGGTTTATACATATAGATAAAACAAATCCTCCTACATTCGTGGTATATGTCTATCTGCAGTCTTCTCTACATCTGTTCAAAGTGCTGAATTTTATAAGCCTGTACTAAGAGTTCAGAAAAAAGGGAGCAATGAGATGAGGTTACACTCTGCAGAGCTCAGTGAGGAGAGGCTGAGAGCTGATTGGGGGGGGGGGAGACAGCCCCCCTTCACACAGCTCATAGGAACATAGCTGAGGATGTCAAACTGGTGGATGTCCCCCATCACCATTTTTCTTATTGTGTCAGAAACAATAGTCAGGGGTGATTCATGCTGATAGCAGAGGAACAAAGCAGCAGAAGGAAATGACACTTATGCCAGGTACATACGATGGATGGTTTTTCAGACGGAATTCTGCTCAAGCTTGTCTTGTGTACACATGGTCACTCCAAATTCAGAACATCATGAATGCGGTGACATACAACACGTACGATGGCAAAATAAAGCAGAAATTCCATTCCGAGTGCGGCACCCTTTGGGTTGCTTCTGCTAATTTTGTGTTAGTTGGAGTTTGGTGAGAGACAATTTGCGCTTTTCAGTTTGTGCTTGTGGGTTCGTATCTGTTTTTCAGTTTGTGAAGTCAGTTTGTATCTGGTTCGTACATATTTTGTCTGCTTGTTTCTGATTTTCAGGTCATTCTATATAGGACTTACTGTTCTTCAATGCGTTCTGTTAGTTCATTCTGACCAGCCGACCGTTTTCTAGCCATGTTGTGGGTACGTACTCATCGTAAAGTTTGTGCTGTGCATGGGCTTGGTGTTGGGCTTCTTGCTTTGAGGAGTTCATGGATGAAGAAATGGTTGCTCCAGCGTGACCAATTCTGTCATATGCCTTTGCTGCGGGAGATCCAGGAGAATAATCCTGATGATTTCAGGAATTATCTGCGGATGACGGACCCCATTTTTCACCATCTGTTTGCTTTGCTGTCCCCTTATATTACCAAGCAGGACACCTGCATCACTCCCGAGCAAAGGCTAGTCGCCACGTTGCGCTACTTGGCGACAGGGAGAAGTCTGCAGGACCTCATGATAGCGGTGGTGTCGGCGACATATGAGTTTCTATAAGTTGACATGGGTGGCAGAATTTTTGCCCAGGTGAAGTTTGCCAGATGACTTCAGAGTTGCGGCTTGGCATAGCCTCCTGCGGAGAACATGGAAGGCCTCCCGTTCGTGTTTATTGCTAATGAATCGTTTGATCTGGGTGATCACCGAATGAGGCCATTCCCCCAGAGGACCCTCACCCCAGAGAAGAGGGTTTTTAACTACCGGCTGGCCAGAGCCAGAAGAGTCGTTGAGAATGCCTTTGGGATTCCTGACAGCTATTCATATGGCGGACTACAAACTGAACCACATTGTTTTAGCATGCTGCATACTTCAGAACTTTTTAAGGCAAAATGCACCCAATTATGTTGAACCTGAGGCTGGACTTCCTGCAAATCCCCTGACGGGCCCAGAAGCTGGCTGTATGTCCTGGCTCCCCCCCCCACAGCGCCCGTGAAGTGCGCCAAAAATATGTAGAATATTTTACGGATATGCCAGACAATTTATGAATATTAAAAAATAAAATAAGTTGATAAGTGCAATCTCAAACACACCTAATGTGCAAGATGTAACCAATGTAAAACAGTGTGTATACCTTTAAATGTGTCCCAAAAATATTTAGCAAGTGGAATCCGACACAATGTTTACAAAACTCAATATAATAATAAACAGAAGTGAATTAAAAAAACATAAAGTCCACGTCAAACTGAAAAAAATGACTGAGGCCAGATCAAAAGTGACCGTGCAAATAAACAAACCCAGATCACTGACTGCTGATATCAAACACAATCCAAATGGTAGTGTAATCTATGAACATCTCATCGCTTAGAATAGTCCATGATAACGGTGCTTGAATTCATGTGTGCTAAGGTATACTTAGCACACAGATATTTGAGGCCAGAATTAGGAATATGAAACATTGCTTGGAAGTGGGGTACAATTGTCTGTTTTGGCAGAGTTCCAAGCCGAAGACATGCATTTTTCCCTTCCCAAAGCTGGAATACTTAGCTTTTTTGGCCAATCTCCACACATGGAGACACCCCAAGTATTCACTGGAGCACATGTATGGAACACCCTAAAAAGGTTGTTCTGGTGTTCCACACTAGTGCTCCTGAGTCCAGATGTGTAAACAGCTGCCAAATGTCCTCTCCTTTACACTGAATCAAGTTTGGATTTCATTCTAGTTACAAACACATCTAGACAACAATGTACTAAACTTATTTTTATACAAATAGGCATGACCAAATGTAGTTACCTGTATCTGCCAAAAACATTGGGCAAGATTCAGGTAGAGTTGCGCTGGAGTATTTCGATATGCGCTGCGTAACTGTGAATATGCGCCGTCGTTTCTATGTGGCCGTACCCACCAAACTAGATGCGACAGAAAACGGGCCATTTCCGATCGGCTTAACTTTTCTGACGCCAGAGTCTCGTCAGTGCATAATTTCGCTTGGCGCATCAGTCGCGCCTATTGATTTCCCCTGCAAACATGCAAATGAGGGAGATTTCCCGATTCGCGAACGGATTAGCACCATACGCTGGCTACATGCGCCGCGCGTATCTCGTCCGTCCGGCGCAAAGTTATTTCTACAAATAGCTGCTTTATCTTTACTCCAGACGGCCACAGGTCAGCAGGAGAGCAGCTACAGCAGCGTTACCGACGATAAGAGCTAGCTGAGTACCCCCACTTGCAGGACAACACCTCTGTCCCTGCTTGTCTGTCAACTTTTACAGCCATGGAGGAAGATATCATAGGTCTCCATAGCCGAGATGACGGCTGACAGCTCCTGGCCTTTAAAGTTCAGCTTTCTCCTGTGTTTGCGGGGAACGGGAGCAGCCATCTCAGAACAAAAGTAACTTCACTGCGGGGAGGGGGAACAGGATATACTTTAGTGCCGGAATGGCGCATCTACGGGCGCATTTAAACGTCCAACGGAACACATTGCGCTGACGTTTCCCGTGAAGTGGTACCGACGGAAGTTGTGAGCATGCGCACAAGGGGGCGAGTGGAGCCTCACTCACTGCGCATGCTCCGTGGTTGATGCGCAAGAACGTAAGCCTCTGCGCTGGGCTCCGCCCATCATTACATATGATCACACCCACTTCCACTTGCGTCGGGTTACGCCAGCGCATTTTCGTTACTCCGGCGCAAGTTTAGGAGCAAGTGCTATGTGAATAACAGTACTTGCGCCGAAAGTGTCGGCGGAGTAATGTAAATGAGAAACGTTACTCCAAAGTAAAGATGCTCCAATCTACCTGAATCTGGCCCATTGTATTTAATGGGCGAACAATGTTTACTGTGCCCACGAACCTGAAAGTTGCCATTTTAAACTTTACAACAGTAAAGAAAAGCACATGCAGCAACATGCAAGTAATAATAATAATAGGAACACAGTACAAGAACTTACTTTTTAGAAGCGTTTCCAGATCCTTTTGTACTGATCATGCTTCCTCAATTTCAGGTCTGACCAGCGTTTCCTCAATTGTTAATTGGATCGATGTACCCCACACTTCCTGTGCAGACTTCCCACAACTTTAGACATGATCTTGGCCTTTCTCAGATTTGGGTTGGGGTACGGTCCATACTTCCCATCATAGTCGGTCCTCTTCAAGATGTCCACCATATCCACCATCTCTACAAAGGACATATTTGAGGCCCTTCTTGTATCTCCTCCTGGATTGGGATGTTTCTGGCTCCAGGCTTTCCTCCTCAATACTGCTATTATCATGCACCTGCTGTGTCTCCGCCATGTTCTTCTCCTACTGCGACGAAAGAGAAGGGGCGGGGAATATACTAGAAAGAATGTCAGGGGCAGGCGACGTGTGCGGAGTATCACGCATGCGCAGTGTATATAAAGCTAACACGCATGTGTCGTACCTACATTCTGTGTGCAGAGGAAGGAGAAAGGGAAGCGCTGATTGTCCTAACAAAGGTAAAATTTAAACTTGGGGCATCAGTGGCCTATACTGCTTATAGATTGAGGCCGATATTGGGATAAGATTAGGAGAGTTTAGCCTGACATTAGTGTTTTTGTCTTTTGTTTTGTCTTGCAGACAATATGAAACAATTTAAGGACCCAGAATTCCTGGCCAGGTTCATAGACCGGTACAGGGAGCTGAGGAAATAATGGCAGGTTAAAAACCCATTATATCATATTAATCCAGCTAGGACGGCAATGCTGACGAAACTGCTAGAATTAGTGAAGACGCAGGACCCCGACATCCCCTTTTTGGAAAATAATTGGTAGCTTGGGGAGCACATATAGGAAGGAGCTTAATAAGGTCCAGGAACCCCTCAAATCAGTAGCAGCAGCAGAGGACGTGTATGTACCCAGTATGTGGTACTACAACAGAATGTGGTTTCTGGAAGACCAGCTTGAAGCCAGAGAATCACTTTCTACCCTTCCCTCCACCCCAGCTGTGGCTTCTGAGGACCAACCTGGGCCTTTCATTCTGGAAGAAGTGGAGGAGTTCAACTGGAGCCAGGTATACTATTTTTCAACATATTTATTGTCCTAAAATTATTGATGTTAACTAGATGTTATTATTGATAACAAATTAATGATTTAACATTTTTTTTACATATCAATAGACAGTAGTGACCAAAAATGATTGGGACAAGAATGAAAACTGGTGGGGTCAGAATGATAGTCTTTTCTATTTATTAACATTCAATTTCTATTTATTAACATTCAATTTGCAACAGTCATGAGCTGAAAATTGTGTGTGATTGATGAACCAAAAACTAAAACTATGTCTCTTTTTTATACACCGGAAGACCTCAGCCAGGATGAGGGTCTGGAAAGTGGCAGGGGGAAGTGGCAGCCAGGAGGTGGCTGGGCCCAGTGGCCTCACACAATCTCAGGTGCCTCCCCTCTGCCTTCCAACTAAAAGGGCCAGAAAGGGGAGGAACATGGATAAGGCAGCACTGGTCCTCATTAGGGAGGCTAATGAGACCCTCAGAACCCCCCCCCCCCCCCCCCGATGCTGAAGAGGTCTATGGCTGCTATATATCAAGTAGATTGCAGAAAATTGAGGAGGGCCAATGCCACATCTGCGAGAGCCCTTCATAAGGGGTTGAGGGGCCAGTTGACTGACAACCAACACATATGTGCGCTCAACCATCCTCCTCCTGCCACAAGTCCACCCCCAGAGCCACAGCCTCCAAGGAAGGGAGCAGGGAAGACAAGAAAGTGATGGCCTGGGTACAGTCTGGTCTGACAGAAGACGCAGGCTGTTGTAGTACCACAGACTGACCATATGTCATCTGCTGCTGTTCCTGATCTTTGGGAGTTCAGGACCAGATTGAGCTCCCTATTATGTGGACCACTCAAGCTACCAATTTTTTCCCCACAGAGTTGATGTCTGCCCTGGGGTCCAAAGGCTTCGCAAATTCTATCAGTTTCTCCAGCGTTGCCTTCCTCTTTATTTTGTTACCCAGAATAAATAGTTTTTTTTTCCTGAAAATACTTGCCTGTTTTTCTTCAAAAAAGAATAGTTTGGGGGGCGTGGCCTGACACAGCATGGAGTAGGACGTGCAGGCATTGTGCTCTGTCCAAATACTCCTTTTTGCATTATTCCTGCTCTTCGGCGCTATCCTGCACCTGCCCGGCGGGACCCCCTGAGTACCCTGCACACCTGTGGCCGCAAATCCCCCACCTTCGGATCAAGCAGCGGCATCCGCGGAGCCGCGATCCCGCTCGTAGGTGCGGCATTCAGGAAAGTCTGCGGCTTCGGCCTAATTGTGGAAGTCGGCGGCCATCTTGCTCCACCCGGCCTGCGGCCTGTGCTGCCTCCCGGCCCTCCTGCTTCCAGGAATCATCCTCCCAGGATCAACGGAGACCTCCTGAGGACCCCGCACACCCACAGCTTCTGACCACCCAGCCATAGCATCTAGGAGAGGCCTGGCGCTGAGAGTCGGCGGCCATCTTGGTTCAACCAGTCTGCTGCCTGTACTTCTGCCAAGCCCTCCTGCTCCCAGGTAACACCCGATGGGGACTCATTGGGACCCCCTGAGGACCCTGCACACCCACAGAGGAGGATCCATCAGCCTCTGACCGCACGGCCCCAGCGTTCGGGCGGTGCTGGGAGTCGGCGGCCATCTTGCTATACCCGGCCTGCCAACTAGTGGGTCTTTCTGGCCTGCCTGCCTTACAACTCCCTACCCTCCAGAATAATCGGGCCTGTCTGCTTCAGGGGGGGAGAGATCACAGCAGATACCTGCCATGACTCCGCCAAAAACGCCAAAAGCCACCCTGGCGAAATTGGACCAGTATCGCCGCCAGGAGGAGGAGAGCGCTGGGAGAGATGATGGGGCCGCGTGCGCCGTGCAGGCCACTTCGGAGGGCGACACAGCTAAAGTGCTCGAGGCCATCACATACTGCCGGACATCCCTGACAGCGCAAATAGAGGAGGTCAAGGTGGACATTTCACTCATGCGACAAGACTTCCAAAAGCTTTGTGGGCGTGTGACAACAGCTGAAACCCGCATAGGAGAGGTGGAGGATGCCATTGCGCCGCTCCAGGTCGGCTCGGATCGAATGCAGCTTCAAATCAATCAGATTCTAAGCAAGCAAGACGACATGGAAAATAGGCTCCGGAGGTGCAATATCCGTTTCATTGGGCTCCCAGAGGGAGCTGAGGGCAGAGATCCTACCACCTTCTTGGAGCAACTTCTAGTTGACACCTATGGCCACGAAGCCTTCTCCCCCACCCTGGCAGTGGAGAGGGCCCATCGTATGCCTGCCAAACCTCCTCCTCAGGGGGCTCCCCCCGCACGTTTATAGCAAAATTCTTGAATTATAAGGACAGAGATGCAGCACTGCGCATGGCCAGGGAAAAAAGTAACATCCACCTTGGAAACGCAAAGATCGCTATCTTTCCTGACTTCTCTGCCGAGGTGCAATGCCGCCAGGGCTTTATGGAGGTGAAGAGGAGGCTCCGGATACAACATCTTAAATACTCTATGCTGTTTCCAGCTCGTCTCAGAGTTGAAAGGGACGGTCGTGTGTTCTTCTTTGAGGATCCTGGGGACGCCCTTGCCTGGTTGGAACGTCCAGAGCCCTCCGCTAGGGTGGTCGAGTGACCTGACCGAGCATGTTCATCGGCGCTGTTGATCGTCACCATCACCCACACATTACACATATGCTGCCATGGGAGTCTGCGAATACACCGAATGCTGGTATGTTACCCCCTTTTGTTGTCTCCTTCTTACTGCCTGTGACACATGCCCTATTACTCCTTACTTCTGAGACCTCCTGGGACCCCCCTTTGCCTTCCCCTGATTTATTCCTCTCTCAATTGTAACCTGCAGAGGGGGTCTCCCATACTCAGGGCCCCTGTTGACTGGTTGATACATGTAACTAACCTGTAGACTGTAATTGCGGAGCACAATCAGTCCTACAAACCACATGCCTAACACAGCGAATTTTCGCCCCCCCAGCAACCGGACCACGCATCCCTCTATTATGTGACTGCAGAACTTTGACTATTATCGACCTTGCACTGTACTTCTGGTTCACAGTACAGGAGGAGCCTGTTGCTCTTTATTTGCGGGCCCTGTATCTTTCGCATTTTTCATGCGGACCGATCGCTGCAGATTTTTCACATAACAGCAAGACATTTTGGTTCTACCTGCTACCGGCTTCTACTTTTTGGGCTCATACCCGCATCAGTTGGGGAAGATGTAGGGTGGGAAGGGGGAGGGGAAAGTTAGTTTTTACTTGATGGAATGCAATACAACGAAGTGCATGCTAACACTGCATAGACGGCAAATCTTGTATTCATGTAATGCTACTGTTCCACGATATGTTTTAAAGTTTGTATTATGGTATCGATAAAACTGCTTACTTGGAATGTGTGTGGTCTTGGGAACAAGGTAAAGAGATCCGCAGTTTTCTCATTCCTCAAAAAACAACGTGCCGACATTGTGGTGTTGGTGGAGACACACGTTGAGGGTCGGCTCCAGATGGCACTCGCCGGCCATGGATCGGATGGGCCTATCATTCATCCCACTCCCATGCTCGTGGAGTCTCAATCTTGATTTCCAAGACGGTACACTTTGAGCTGTGTGATGTCCAGTCTGACCCACAGGGGCGATATGTCTTTCTCTCAGTTAAATTGTATGGTGAACCTTTCCTATTGATGGCATTCTATGTACCTCCACCATTTAGCTCTACTATAGTTACAGAGGGCCTGCTATATATGACTCGTCATCCTTCCATCCAGGCGGTGCGGCTGGGGGATTTTAACACTACGCTGAACCCTACATTGGACAAACTGTCACCCTCACCATTGCCTATTACAGCTCCAACCCACACTAGATTCTCCCGACTTATCTCTTCCTTTAACCTCACTGACACCTGGCGTTTTAAATTTCCGCTCACCCGAGCTTACTCCTGTTTCTCAGCTACCCATAACACTATGTCCCGTATAGACTTTATATTTATTTCTAATACCCTTGCGCCAAGATTACTGGGAGCTGAATTTGCCCCCAGATTACTCTCGGACCATAGCCCATATTGGATTAGCCTCTCCATCCCATTAGACAGACTGCCCTGTACGTGGCGTCTGAATCCGTTTTGGCTCACCCTGCTGTCGGAGGATGACGAACTTGATAACAGTTGGAGAACCTATTTTTCAGAGAATGACGGATCTGCACCCCCAGATATAGTATGGGAAGCCTTTAAATTACACGCACGCATGACTTTGACCTCCTGTATTAACAGGCTGAAGGCCAATTCCTCGGCTGCGCTGGATGGGGCAATGCGGGATCTGTCCTCCTCTGAACAGAGGTATATGGCGAGCCCCTCTCCTGCTGGGGCTGCCCAACTTAGGTTACAAACCAGGGTGGTCAATCAGCTACAGCACGAGACAGCCAGGAAAAAACTTTTTTTTGCCAGACAAAAACTGTATGAACATGGGGAGAGAGAGCGGGAAAAATGTTGGCTTATCTAGCACACAGTGAGGATAGACCCCCTACAGTCATCTCCCTCACTGGTTTTAACGGGGAAAGGATTATGGAACCCCAGGCTGTCACTTCCAAATTTAGGGACTTCTTTTCTCAACTTTATACGTCCCAGGATTTCACCACTGAGGCTGAACTGGAGGATCTACTGGCGGGAATCACCTTTCCACAGCTAGATGACACTCAAATGGCTATGCTAGATGCACCTCTTACACTTGACGAAATAATCGCAGCGATTGCGAGCTTCGCCAGTTCCAAGGCCCCGGGTTCAGATGGGTTACCCATTGAATTTTATGCCCAGTACTGCGAGATACTTGCCCCTAAGTTTTTGTCCCTCTTCAATCATTTATTCAACAACTTCACCCTACCCCCATCGATAAGTGAGGCAGTCATTATCCTTATACCTAAACCAGGCAAGGACCCCGGCCTCCCGGAATCTTATAGGCCCATATCACTCCTCCAGGTAGACAAAGATCCTGGCTAAAGTGCTTGCTCTCCGCCTTAACCAAGTGATTCTAAGCCTGATCCACACTGACCAGGCTGGATTCATGCCGGGGCGCAACACCTCCTTCAACCTCAGGAAATTGCTCATTAACTTGCAGGCGACACATGCTTACGTTGGGTCCCGGGTGGTGGAGGCCTTTGACTCGGTGGAGTGGCGGTACCTTTGGGGATGTCTCCGTAGCTTTGGCTTTGGACCCAACTTTGTCAAGTGGGTTCAATTATTATATCTGGCACCCAGGGGTAGGGTGGTGGCCAACGGGAGGGCCTCCCAGACGTTTAACTTATACAGGGGCACTAGGCAGGGCTGTCCACTGTCTCCACTCCTCTATGCCCTGGTGGCAGAGCCCCTTGCAATCTCCATTAGAGAGGACCCCGAGATCCAGGGTCTTTGCCTTGGTTCCCTGACTGAAAAAATTAGCTTATACGCAGACACGCTGCTATACCTGGCCGACTCTTCCACATCTCTCCGGAAGGCATTACATACGATTGAACACTTTGGTCAGTTCTCTGGCCTTAAAATTAATTGGGAGAAATCCCAAATATTGCCTATGGATAGTTGTCCCTCCCCCGAACTACAGGCGTAGTTACCACTCCAGCGAGTGTACACTATTAAATACCTTGGAGTATTGGTGAATAGAACACCGGCTGACTATGTATCCCTGAATATAGAACCCCTTTTCAATCTCATTAAGTCTAAAACCCAAATATGGGCGAGATTGCCGCTCGGTGTGTGGGGCCGCATTAATATCGTAAAAATGATATTACTTCCTAAAATATTGTATATACGTTGGCACACACCCGTATACTTACCCTTAAAATTTTTCAAGTTAATGGAGGCCATACTACGGACATTTATCTGGGGTACCAACAGACACAAGCTGGCCTGGAGAGTCCTTAAGAACCCCACTGATCTAGGTGGAACAGCCCTCCCTGACTTAAATCTCTATTACCTTGCATCCCAACTGTCTCAACTATACCACATAGATAAAACCGACAGACCCAGATTTCTCACGCTTCTCTGTCCACGGTGGGCGCAGCTGACCGCTGATCCGCTTACTGCAATCACGGTGGGGCATAGTGGGAACAACTCCAATAGAGACAGGGGGGTCCCTATTGTATCAATATAGGCGAGTATGGGACATTGCCACTAAAACATTGACGGTCCCTAAACCCAATGACTACACCCCTTTATGGCACAATAGACTACTCTCAGAGTTTCTCTCGATCCCTGACACATAGATATGGTGCGAACATGGAATATATTATTTGCACCACATAATTTCTAATGGCACACTTAAAAACTTTGAGGACCTTCAAAATGAGTTCCTGCTGCCTAATTCCATGCTTTTTAGATTCTTTCAGGTGCGTCACGCAGCCCAAGCTCAGTTCCCCCCCAGTCTTTGCCACAATCTACACCAAATGTCATCATGGCAGTGGTTAAGGGTGTAGATCCACGTAAACTAATCTCTGATTTTTACGCCATGCTCCTAACCCCGTCATCTACTACGCTAGCTTACAACCTTAAACCACGATGGGAAAGGGAGGTGGGCCCAATGGAGAATGAGGAGTGGAGTGAAGCACTTGACGCATGCAAAACTGTATCCCCCAAGCTCTCCGACAGGTTGACCCAATTGTACGTGGTGCACCGGGCATATCTCACCCCCCTAAGAATCGCCTGCTTTCGACAGCAGTCTTCTACTTCGTGCACAATGTGTAATCAAGCCACAGGCACATTCTTCCATCTACTTTGGGCGTGCCCGGTCCTCCAGGGACTGTGGAAGCAGATTGTGGACTTCCTCCATGATGACATGGGATCCCCATTGTCCCTGGATCCCAAACAATGCTTACTGGGGATATTCCCCGATGCAGAAATGGACAAATTCACTAAAACATTTTTGCATGAAACATTGTTTTCTGCTAGGAAAATTATAGCCAGACAGTGGATGAGACCCACTCCCCCCAGCTTTAACGACTGGAAACTAGATATAAATAACACACTTCCCTACAAAAAGTTCATATATATTAATAGAGGTTGTCCAGATAAATACAACAAAATCTGGGACAGATGGCTTGAGTCCACTGACACATACACTGAGGGTCCATAAACCTATATATTCTTCTAGCGTACAATCCCATGAATAGAGTAGGCACAAGGTTTTCCATTCATAAATAGCTTCTGAGTCTATTGTTCGATCTGAATACATTTTTGTTTTGATCTACTGTGCCCATATGTGTATAAGCCATATTTCTTTATTTTATGCATTTCTCCAGTATTGCCTTGTAACTTGCAAAACTATGTTCCAAATGTAAATTGTTCAGTAAAAACTTTATTTAAAAAAAAAACGGAAACGTCATAAAAACAAGTTTGTGTTCAAGAGTTCAGACAAAGGTTGGGGACTTTGTATTAAAATATAAAGCAGAGTTGCAAGGGCATTTTATAAGAGTTTTGGAAAACACAAAAACAAAATTGTGGTATTGCCTATAGCAAACTTCAGTATCTGTTAGAAAAAGGTTCCATCCCCACTAAAACAGTTGTACTGTATAAAATTTTGAAGGCCACGTGAGAGGGCTTTGTGACCTCTTCTCCTGGGATGCAGTGTGATCCCTTTGGGGCATCCAGGGGGTCGGGATTCACAATGCTTGGCCAGTTTTCTCTTTTTTTTGTAAAACATTAATGTTATATGGTCTGGTGAACACAGTTATGATATTGGTTGAGCCAATCAGGAAAATGCTGACAAATTCAAATACTTTGTTAGCTTCTGCAAATAGAGAGAGATTTTCAAAAGTATAAACTTAAGTCTTATAACGTATTGTTATCTCGCATATATTTTATACTGTATTGTTATCTCGCATATATACAGTTTATTGTTATCCTTGTGTTATCATCATATAATTTTCAATAAAAAATTATTGAATAAAAAAAAAAAACACACACAAAAAAAAAAAAAGAATAGTTTGTTTGTGAGTAGGCAGGTACCTTTCAAAAATACAATGTCAAATTAACAAGGGACACCAACCAACCTCCTTGAGGTTTAAAAATACAAGATAATAATGTTGTTGTGGTAACTTGACACACAAAAATAATAAATGGAGATCACTAGAAAATAATAATAAAAAAAAGGGGGATCTGGATTAAAAAATAAAATAAAAAGATTTATGAGCTCACGATAAATAAAGAAATAAGTGTGTTTGAACTCTGTGTGAATATCAGCAGCAAAACAACTTAATTATTCTAGCATTATAAGGAACAAAAGAATGTGCTGCATTAAAAGATCCCAGAATTTGCAGCGTGACGAATGTGCTATTTCCATTACGAACGCTAGTTTTACTCGACCAATCGCTCCCATCTCGTACTTGATTCTGAAGATGCGTTGGAATTTTGCGCATCGAAACCTCTACAGACGATCTGATTTTTTCAGTTGGAAAAGTTGAGAACCTGCTCTCAAACTTTTGCTGGCAGAAATTCCGACAGCAAAAGTCAGATGGAGCATACACACGGTCGGAATTTCCGACAAAAACCTAACATCAGACTTTTGCTGACAGAAATTCCGACCATGTGTACGGGGCACTATAGAAGGATATGGTTTGTTCATTTTTCATGTCTGAGGCTTACAACCACTTTAAGATCAGACCTGTAGGTTATATGGAATACAAACGGGTGATTTACTAAACCTAGTGCACACATAATTTGGTGCAGCTGTGCATAGTAACCAATCAGCTTCTAACTTTAGCTTGTTCAATAAATCTTTAATAATAAAACCTAGTAAATGATTGGTTATGCACAGTTGCGCCAGATTCTGTGTGCACCAGTTTATTAGATCTCCCCTAAGTGTCAAACACAATGCTTATTTGCCTTGTCTGAGCTTCAGATGCTTACCAGATATGCTTATGATTTCTTCAGATTGCTATTGAATGGATGAAGTCTTTTTGAGATACCCCCATTCTCTTATTGCCTACTTGATTCCCAGTAGTCTTCAATCCCTTACATAATTTATCTCTGCAAGGTTGAGTTTTCTAGGAAATAAAGAAACAGGATGGATCAAAGACTTGGATCATAACACTGTAATAGCATAATACCTACAGAATTTTTTCAGGATTTTCTAAATTTTATACAGCTTCAGTTTCAAGAATGTAAGGCAAGGCATGATTTGGATGTCTAAAAACAGTGCAGAGGTGAATAAGGTTTTCAGTGGATCAAACGCAGACTGAGTCCCAAGAAGCCATTGGATATGGGTATGTTTATTTGTATATGTCATTATTGGAAATACATTATTCAAGACATTTTTAAATTTATTTTTGTAGAATTTTGTTAACCCAACAATAATCTGTACTCCTTTTTTCTCAGTAGGACCTGGCCAATCAAGAGTGTCAATGACTTTTTGTGGTCCATGTTAAAAACATTTGTAGAATGGATAATGGAGTTCCACTTTCAAGCTTGATGTAAAGGTCATTCTGTCTCAGTATGCCGACAACCTTATTTACATGAATGCAGTGTCATTTCAGGGGTGATGAAGAGATTAAATAGCCATCTAGATTATTATCATACAACAATTGAGAGAGTTGTTAAAGAACCAGTTATTTGAAATTCCAAAGCAGGTTCAAAAAGCTGTTTTCCATTATTCTACTTTATGGATTCTGACAAATTCACCTCCAAATTCAAGCTTAGTAAAAACTTTAGAGTATCTGGAAAAACTTTGATACCAAAAGTGGACAGCTGTTCTTAGCATTCATTTTATTAAAGTCTCTGTAATCCCCACATGGGTTGAGGAGATTTTTAGTCCTTTTTGACAAAAAAAAAAGATCCCAGCTCTTGCAGTATGTTTCTTCAACTAAGGTTTGGATTGTACCAAAGATTTGCCCAAAAGGGTTCTCAGCTGGTAAAAGTTGGTAAAAAGTGAGACCATCTTAGGTTTGGTTAGGTGGACGAATATTTTTATCAAATATCCAGAAATTCTTAATAAGCTTGAGGGATGAGTTGATATTAATTGGTTTAAGAGTTCGAAGTTTAAAGGATTGTGCTGTCAACAGTAGGATTACAATAGGTCTACATTTTCAGAGGACCAGTCTATTTGAGGGTTATAACCTTATAGCCATAACGTGCCTTGGTTTACAGGAAGAAAAAGTGAGGCAATATTATCCAAGTGCAGTAAATCAGCTACAAAACTCTTGCGACAGTAATGGGTTTGTCACAATCAGGGTACAGGCTCGAAGACCAATTGCTATAGCTGTTGCAGGACTACCACTGACCAGCAGGATAGGTACACTGGCAGATGACACAGGCTCACCTGAGGTGCGGAATCTAAGTACTAACCGTTGTTCACCAGAGCTTCTGATGGTGGAGATGGTTTTTGCTGCTTGTTATTACCTGGTTGCCGTCCTCAGGATCGCCCCGCCAGGAGGTGAGCAAGCCGGGGTTCAGTATCGGATGAGCAGGTAAGGATCAAACAGAAGCGTGGTCAGTAAACAAGTCAAAAGGTCAGTAACAAGTAGTTGCAGATTGGGATCAGGCAGAGGTTTAGTCGAGGAACAAGCCAAGGGTCGATAACGAGCAGTAGAAAATATGGACAGCAGCAGGGAAGACAGGAGCGAGATAGAGGCTGAAGATAGCACAATATTCTGGCAAGGAGAAACTGCAGAGACATGGGGCCAGATTCAGGTACATCTGCGCATTATTGGACCGCCGAAGCGCACCGCCTTTACGTTAGACTGGCGCAATGTAGCGGCGCAATCACCCTATTCTCGTTGGTTATACGCAGAAATTTGCGCCTGCGCAACGTTATTTCAGAGGCGCAAGCGGAGTAATACAAATTGGGAAGGACGTGGGTGTGTTACATTGAAATGAGCCGTGACCCCATGCAAATGAAGGGCCGGCCGGCTCGCGCATGCGCGCTTGAAGCAGACCATGGTCAGCACCTCTCTGCGCATGCTCACAACTCAGGAACAGCGCAATCAGTGAAATTGGAAGTGGACTAGGGCAAATTAGTGAACTACGCAAACAGCATAAATAGACAGAGACAAACGCACTTCCTTTGCAAAAGTACATCCCTTTGTATCCCTCCCTATACAGAAAGGTGCTTTTGTTCTGTTGTTTATTAGCGTTTGTTTGTGACGTGTCTTTGAGAGTGATTTTTGTCTTTTATGTGTTTTCTTTGTTTTTATTTTGTTTAAATTATATTTTTGCTGGGCATTTTTTATTTTTGCTGGTCAAATTTTTTTTTTTTGGGTTCTGTTTGTGTATGATTTGGGAATGTGGGGGTGACATTCCTGCTGGAAAAGGGGTGTCACCCTCATTTGTGGTGAAGTGATCCCCAGGTCCGTGTGAATGGTGTATGAATGTACAGTGACATAATTAGAGCCGTGGCATGGCATCGAGGGGGTCGGGATTCACAATGCTTGGCCAGTTTTCTCTTTTTTTTGTAAAACATTCATGTTATATGGTCTGGTGAACACAGTTATGATATTGGTTGAGCCAATCAGGAAAATGCTGACAAATTCAAATACTTTGTTAGCTTCTTCAAATAGAGAGAGATTTTCAAAAGTATAAACTTAAGTCTTATAACGTATTGTTATCACGCATATATTTTATACTGTATTGTTATCTCGCATATATACAGTATATTGTTATCCTTGTGTTATCATCATATAATTTTCAATAAAAAATTATTGAATAAAAAAAAAAAAAAAAAGCACAAAAAAAAAAAAGAATAGTTTGTTTGTGAGTAGGCAGGTACCTTTCAAAAATACAATGTCAAATTAACAAGAGACACCAACCAACCTCCTTGAGGTTTAAAAATACAAGATAATAATGTTGTTGTGGTAACTTGACACACAAAAATAATAAATGGAGATCACTAGAAAATAATAATAAAAAAAAAGGGGATCTGGATTAAAAAATAAAATAAAAAGATTCATGAGCTCACGAGAAATAAAGAAATAAGTTTGTTTGAACTCTGTTTGAATATCAGCAGCAAAACAACTTAATTATTCTAGCATTATAAGGAACAAAAGAATGTGCTGCATTAAAAGATCCCAGAATTTGCAGCGTGACGAATGTGCTATTTCCATTACGAACGCTAGTTTTACTCGACCAAGCGCTCCCATCTCGTACTTGATTCTGAAGATGCGTTGGAATTTTGCGCATCGAAACCTCTACAGACGATCTGATTTTTTCAGTTGGAAAAGTTGAGAACCTGCTCTCAAACTTTTGCTGGCAGAAATTCCGACAGCAAAAGTCAGATGGAGCATACACACGGTCGGAATTTCCGACGAAAAGCTAACATCAGACTTTTGCTGACGGAAATTTCGACCATGTGGTACAGGGCACTATAGAAGGAATATGGTTTGTTAATTTTTCATGTTCTGAGGCTTACAACCACTTAAAGGTCAGACCTGTAGGTTATATGGAATAAAAAAGGGGGGTGATTTACTAAACTAGTGCACACAAAATTCCGTGCAGCTTTGCATAGTAACCAATCAGCTTCTAACTTTAGCTTGTACAATAAATATTTAATAATAAAACTAGTAAATGATTGGTTATGCACAGTTGCGCCAGATTCTGTGTGCACCAGTTTATTAGATCTCCCCCTAAGTGTCAAACACAATGCTTATTTGCCTTGTCTGAGCTTCAGATGCTTACCAGATATGCTTATGATCTCTTCAGATTGCTATTGAATGGATGAAGTCTTTTTGATATACCCCCATTCTCTTATTGCCTACTTGATTCCCAGTAGTCTTCAATCCCTTACATAATTTATCTCTGCAAGGTTGGGTTTTCTAGGAAATAAAGAAACAGCATGGATCAAAGACTTGGATCATAACACTGTAATAGCATAATACCTACAGAATTTTTTCAGGATTTTCTAAATTTTATACAGCTTCAGTTTCAAGAATGTAAGGCAAGGCATGATTTGGATGTCTAAAAACAGTGCAGAGGTGAATAAGGTTTTCAGTGGATCAAACGCAGACTGAGTCCAAAGAAGCCAATGGATATGGGTATGTTTATTTGTAAATGTCATTATAGAAAATACATTATTCAAGACATTTTTTAATTTATTTTTGTAGAATTTTGTAAACCCAACAATAATCTGTACTCCTTTTTTCTCAGTAGGACCTGGCCAATCAAGAGTGTCAATGACTTTTTGTGGTCCATGTTAAAAACATTTGTAGAATGGATAATGGAGTTCCACTTTCAAGCTTGATGTAAAGGTCATTCTGTCTCAGTATGCCGACAACCTTATTTACATGAATGCTGTGTCATTTCAGGGGTGATGAAGAGATTAAATAGCCATCTAGATTATTATCATACAACAATTGAGAGAGTTGTTAAATAACCAGTTATTTGAAATACCAAAGCAGGTTCAAAAAGCTGTTTTCCATTATTCTACTTTATGGATTCTGACAAATTCACCTCCAAATTCAAGCTTAGTAAAAACTTTAGAGTATCTGGAAAAACCTTGATACCAAAAGTGGACAGCTGTTCTTAGCATTCATTTTATTAAAGTCTCTGTAATCCCCACATGGGTTGAGGAGATTTTTAGTCCCTTTTGACAAAAAAAAAAAAGAAAAGATCCCAGCTCTTGCAGTATGTTTCTTCAACTAAGGTTTGGATTGGAACAAAGATTTGCCCAAAAGGGTTCTCAGCTGGTAAAAGTTGGTAAAGTTGGTAAAAGTGAGACCATCTTAGGTTTGGTTAGGTGGACGAATATTTTTATCAAATATCCAGAAATTCTTGATAAGCTTGAGGGATGAGTTGATATTAATTGGTTTAAGAGTTCGAAGTTTAAAGGATTGTGCTGTCAACAGTAGGATTACAATAGGTCTACATTTTCAGAGGACCAGTCTATTTGAGGGTTATAACCTTATAGCCATAACATGCCTTGGTTTACAGGAAGAAAAAGTGAGGCAATATTATCCAAGTGCAGTAAATCAGCTACAAAACTCTTGCGACAGTAATGGGTTTGTCACAATCAGGGTACAGGCTCGAAGACCAATTGCTATAGCTGTTGCAGGACTACCACTGACCAGCAGGATAGGTACACTGGCAGATGACACAGGCTCATCTGAGGTGCGGAATCTAAGTACTAACCGTTGTTCACCAGAGCTTCTGATGGTGGAGATGGTTTTTGCTGCTTGTTATTACCAGGTTGCCGTCCTCAGGATCGCCCCGCCAGGAGGTGAGCAAGCCGGGGTTCAGTATCGGATGAGCAGGTAAGGATAAAACAGAAGCGTGGTCAGTAAACAAGTCAAAAGGTCAGTAACAAGTAGTTGCAGATTGGGATCAGGCAGAGGTTTAGTCGAGGAACAAGCCAAGGGTCGATAACGAGCAGTAGAAAATATGGACAGCAGCAGGGAAGACAGTAGCGAGATACAGGCTGGAGATAGCACAATATTCTGGCAAGGAGAAAGTGCAGAGACATGGGGCCCGGTGGGCTCTTTCTATAGCGAAGAATGCCGAGAGACTATCAGGGCCAAAAGTCTCCCTACACCAGTGTTCCATGAAGGCTATGGGATCTGTACCTTCAGATCCTTCGGGTAGACCTACCACTCTCACATTGTTCCTGCGCAATCTGTTTTCCAAACGCGTCTAGTTTAACTACTTGGAGGGCTGTTAACTCTTGTAGCCCTGTTAATTCCCCTTGTAATGGAAAAAGGGCATCTTCAACTGCACTTAACCTGTCTTCTAATGCATTGGTTCTATACACAGTTCTGTGCAGTTCCTGCCTCATGGATAGCAGTTCTTCTTTTAGCCCTATTAGCTGGTTATCAAAGCTGGCCATATAGTCTCTGCATGCGTTAACTGCGCTAAGTACCTCCCTAAGGGTAGGTTCCCCTTCTGGGGTTGGGCCTACTACTAAGGGCTCCGGGCCACTGGTCATTCCAGTGGTTGCAGGCATATTTACAGTACAAACAAATTCTGGGCCCAACCCTTTGGTACTCACGGTTTTGGAGTTGGCCACGTTAGCCGTAGATAATGGTTTTGCAGTCGCTTGTCCGTAGCTCCTTCTATCCTGGGATGAGCTCGTCGGCGCCTTGGTTTGTGATGGTGCTGGAGCTAGATGGCCTTTAGCTGGTGATATAGCAGGGGTATGAGCAAAACGCTCTAACTTAGCAGCGGCGGCCTGGTTGCTCTTGGTGGACCTGGTGTTAGACATCCCACAGCAGTTGTAATATTAGGTGGAGGTGGCCTCCCTGCGAGTAGATGGCCTTTAGCTGACAAGGTAGTAGGGGTATATGTGAAGCACTCCAATTTGGTGGCAACAGCATCGGCAACAGCCTGGTTGTGCTTAGTGGATCTTGGTGGCTCTGGTGATGAACAATCCTTGATGGGAAAGCTTAGGGAAGGAAACAAGATTGATCTCCAGTAGTGGATTCTGGTAAGATTGGCAGGAACCTGGCAGGAAGCTGACGGGAGGCTAAGCCACCTAGTGGCTTGGAGCTTCGAGCAAAGTCTTATTTTGAATAATAATGGCCGTACTATCCTCCTCTCAGATGTCTATAGCCTTGACCGTGACCCTGAAAATCAGTCCCATAGGGTATCTTGGCCCCAGGGGGCACACGTCATGGGGTCCAAGAGGACTAACCACTGGAAGGCAAAACTCAAAGGGACGTACTTTGTGGTTAAGGAAGTTAGAAGAGCCAAGCGCTTTGCTGAAAAAAAAAAAAAATTTAAAAAAAAAGGCCCCTCTGCAAGCCCCCTCTTACAATGGTACTTTTGGTTGCTAGCTACGTTATAGCTAACACCAATGGCCTCAGCGCTAGGGGGATAGGGGATGGCGAGCCACGGCACCGTCCTGGCTGTCAGCAATAGCCCAGCAGAAGCCCAGTGACTGGTGGTCCAGTTAAACAAAGAAAAGTCTTGTAGAGTTCCAAAACAGTGTCTTGTTAATAACCGCTTTGCTTTGCTTTGTTTGTTTTGTTGTTGTTAACTATGTGCACCCGCCGGGCTCACGTCACACGGCACCCCTCGGTTCACAGACTCAAACTTGGGGACGCGATAATGCGTGGTTCCCTCGGTCCCGAGGTCCTGCGAGACTTGCAGCAGTTCAGTTGCTATGGGATTTTAGGTAGGCTCCGTGCCTCAGTGATGCGGGAAGGGATCCCGCCCGTACTCCCCACACTGCTCGAGGCTCAGGTCGGAGATCGCCACCCCCCGCCCTGCTACCTATAATCCCCGGGGTAACCAGGTAAGGCAAGTAAGGAACGTGTGACGAGGGAGAGAGGTGGAAGTGGTCCGCCGATACCAAGTTGATACCAAGTGGAGGGGAAATAAAGTTCCGCTGCGTGCGCTGTTTACCGGGCTGTTTACCGGGCTGTGGTCTGTAGTGGTCAGTCAGGTTTGAAGAAGAGGCATCGGGGGAAATTCATGCCGTTAAGCCAACCATCTGTCAACATGCAGCTTCCATAGAGAGGGAGAGCAGAGCAGAGGGACACGCGCACCTTCTCACTCACTCACAGCACACAGCCCTACATCCGGTCATTCCCCTTTAAAGCATCCCAACAGGGGAAACATCCAAGACCGCTTCTTCTTAAATTTCTCAATTATACCGATAAGGTAACTTTACTACAAAAAGCCAGAGAGCTGGGAGTGATTACATATAAAGGAACAAGAATATCAATATACCCAGACTTTTCACCTGACCTACAGAAACGTAGAGCCGAGTTCATGCCTGTCAAGAAGTCCCTACAAAAATACAAAATTTCTTACGCTCTTTTGTACCCGGCTCGCCTCAGGGTGGTAGCAATGGACAGGACGCTTTTTTTTAACGACCCCACTGAAGTAGTCAACTGGTTGGAGCAGAACAAAGCCGCCCTAGAGACCTACAGGGATGAGAGAGGGGATTAGGCCCTCTCGGAGGATCGTTAACTATAACAACCTGTCTACCTGATGATGTTGGACCCGGGGGGGGGCAGGCATTAAAGAAAGAGCAACAAGACGCTAAGCCCTCAATTGAGGGGGTTCTCCCTTCAGTCAAGAACCAAAGCCACCCCCCCTTTTTTTTTTTTTTATCTATTCTCTCTCTCTCTCTCTCTCTCTTTCTCCCTTTATAATCATAGCTTTTTTCTAAAATATCCGTTAAACATTAAGTTTATGTAAGGGAAAAAGTGAGCAATAGGAAAGGGAGTCTAAAATCGGTTACAATCCGGCTCAAGATGTATTTTAATCCAATGCCACTTATTATCACATTAGGCAATGGCGCTTTTGCACTTATGTATCTTCATATTTTTGAGTTTTACTTATGGTATTTCCAAAAAACATGCACATTCACGAAGGGGCACCCCAGGAGTGGGGATGTGCTCTTATTTAATGCTCAACACTAAGGCTAAAAAGTTCACATATATATATATATATATATATATAATATATATATATATGTCGTATGTAAACTACCCCCTTTTTTTTTTTTTCTTTTACATTTTTCTTTTCCAACACTTTTTTCTACACCTCCTTTTTTTTCCTTTATTTTTTATTTTGTTTTTTTTTGGCCTGCAAGTATGGACAAGCTGTATTTGAATGTTATGACACCTACGTGGTCACTATGTAACATGGCTTGGGCACATATGCACCTCTGTGAGCTTCTTATGGCTTATCTAAAAATACGTACATCTATCTAGGGATACTACATTACCGGTGATCCGCTTTTATTTAAGTTTTAACTCCAAAGTTACAAAGTTTCTATGGATATATTTATGATTTGTACGTAAGTTATCCCAGGAGAAGGGAGAGGAGAGAGTGAGGGGAGGGGAAGGGGAAGAGCAAGGGGCGAAAAAATTTTTTTTTTTTTTTTTTAGGGGCTTTAAGTATGGTCAAGCTGTATTTATGTGGTCACTATGTAATATGGTTTTGGTACATACGTACCTCTGAGTGTTTCTTATGGTATCTCTAAAAACATGTATAGCTATGAAGGGGTACCATAGCGCTGGCGATGCGCTTTTAAGGTACAACACTAAAGTTACAAGGTTTTCATTAATATATCCATATCTTGCTTGCAAATTATTCTCTTTTTTTTTTCTTTTCTCCTTGGGCTGCAAGTATGGATAAGCTGTATTTGAATGGTATGTCATCTATGTGGTCACTATGTAACATGGCTTGGGCACATATGTACTTTTGAGAGCTTTTTATGGCATATCTAAAAATACGTACATCTATCTAGGGATACTACAGTGCCGGTGATCCGCTTTTATTTAAGTTTTAACTCCAAAGTTATAATGCTTTCATAGATATATTTATGATTTGCATGCAAGTTATTCCAGGAGAAGGGAGAGGAGAGGGAGAGGGGAGGGGAGGGGGAGGAGAGGGGGAAGAACAAAGGAATGCGATTTTTTTTTTTCTCTTTTTTCTGATTTAAGGGGCTTCAACTATGGACAGGCGGTATTTATGTGGTCACTATGTAATATGGTTTTGGTACATATGTACCTCTGAGTGTTTCTCATGGTATTTTTAATAACATGTATATCTATGAAGGGGTACCACAGCGCTGGTGATGCGCTTTGAAGGTATTACACTAAAGTTATAATGTTTTCATATATATATTCACAACTTGCTGGCAAAATATTTCCTTTTTTTTTCTTCTTCTTCTTCTTCTTCTTCTTCTTCTTCTTCTTTTCTCTCCTTTCTCCCCTTTCCTCTCCCAGTCAAATAAAGCTATTACATAACGGTACTCGATCCTCGAGACCTGGGAGGGGGTGAGAGTATGTGCGGCAGGGACACTCGCTGCATGGGTCAGGGGGATGAATGCGAGAGCAAGAATAGCGGTCATTGGACCAGCCCGGAAGGGAAGCCCTAGAGGGCAAGGCGGGAGGGGGAAGGGAGGGTGGGTTAGGGGAGGGAGGGGGGCCCCAAGGGAGGGACCCGTGAGCATACATTCGGGGTATTACAGGCCGCAAGAATACAGTTCAGGGGTGTTAGGGGCCCTACGAGTGGGTCGGCTGCCCGACAACCGCGCCTTTTATGGCAAATGGGCAGAGGATCCACATCTGTACGGCTCGAAAATTATTGCAAACCGGACTACTATTTCAACCTTTATTGATGCAGGATAAGTTACTGGCTATTACCTCCTGGAATGTACGAGGTCTGGGTGATCCTACTAAAAGAGCTGCAGTTATGTCACTCCTGGAGGTTGGAATGCCGGGGATCATTTGCCTCCAGGAGACACATCTGACCAAGGATTCAGTCTTGCAATTAAATAGCCGCAAATTTCAAGCCCAATTTCACTCAGTACATTCCTCCTACTCTAGAGGTGTGAGTACAATGATTGGGAGGGGTGTGACCTACTCCTGCTCCAAATCGTGGGTAGATGATCAAGGCCGATTTATATTTCTGCTTTGCTCTATCGAGAATAGGCCATATGTCATAGCTAATCTGTACATTCCCCCTCCCTTTAAGCTAGATGTCCTATATAGTCTCATTAAATTCACACTTGAGGCCCCCGATGTCCCCATTATAGCGGTTGGTGACTATAATGAAGTTCTTGACAACAGTATGGACAGATTCCCACCGGGGTCTGGCCCAAAGGGGGGCGATTGGTGGGGTTTATTCAGGAAGCTGGGCTAAGCGATGTTTGGAGAACCTCTTTCCCTCAGGATCACCAATTTTCGTGCTATTCCAGCTCCCTTGGTATGTTATCTAGAATAGATATGGCCCTGTGTAGTGAAGGGGTTATGCCCCTGGTCAAGGCTATCCGCTACGGCCCTAGAGGGGTCTCAGACCACTCCCCACTGGTCCTAATTTTAAGGACAGGGGCTAAATCTCCTTTCAAAGAATGGAAGCTCAACCCAGGATGGTTAGAGCTGATTGGAGAACCGCAGCCCCTGATGTACCAACTAGCAGAGTTCATGATTATCAACCAAGGGACGGCACCCTCGGGAGTGGTGTGGGACTCTCTAAAAGCCTATGCAAGAGGCCTGTTAATCCAACAGGTTGCTAGGGTCAAAAAGACAGGGAGGATGGAAGAGTTTAGGCTGACCAACGAGTACACCCAAGCAGAACTGAGCTTTATCAAGGATCCAACACCAGCTAAACGGACAGTATGGCTAGCAAAACAAGAAGAATATAGAACCCACGCCTTAAGAATAGCGGAGAACAAGAGAACATTACAAAGGCAAAAACAGTTTGGGGAGGGTGAGAAGGTAGGACGCATGTTAGCTCTTCTGTGCAGAACCAATTCTCCCCCATCAAATGTCTCAGTAATTAGGACACCGTCGGGTGAAATAACAACAAATGGCCAGGAAATTTTAAAAACATTCTGCCTATACTACAAAGAACTATACAAGTCCAAAAGGGAACAGGCGAAGGATGGGATGGATACCTTCTTTCAGAAAATAAATATTCCCATACTGTCCGACAATGATAAACAGGAACTAGACGCACCAATTACTCTAAAAGAACTCCAACAAGTAATAGATGAAATGCCAAATCAGAAATCTCTTGGCCCGGACGGGCTCCCTATTGAGATATATAAGAAATTTAGTGTGATACTGCTTCCAGAGCTATTGAGGACCTATGAGGGAGCGATGAGAGAGGGAATACTCCCCCCCTCAATGAATGAAGCAACTATCATTGTTATCCCCAAGGAGGGGAAGGACCACATGGACCCCTCATCGTACCGCCCAATTTCTTTATTACCCTCAGATATAAAAATCTTAGCTAAAATTCTTGCAGCCAGGCTTAATAGATGTATCAGTAAACTCATTCACCCATACCAGTCTGGCTTCATACCAGGCAGGGCAACTAGTATTAATATTAGGAGAACTTTTCTAAATATACTTACCCCGACAGATAGCGTAGGAACCAGAGCCATATTGTCGCTCGACGCGGCAAAGCTTTCGACAGCCTTGAGTGGGCTTACCTTTGGAAGGTACTCGATAGCTTTGGATTCGGCCCACTCTATATAAAATGGGTAAAGTTGTTATATGGCGGACCAAGAGCCAAGGTCAGAATTACAAGCAATCCGAGACCTTCCAACTGGAACGCGGGACGAGACAGGGGTGCCCGCTGTCCCCCCTTCTGTTCGCCCTCGCAATGGAACCATTGGCAATCATGGCCAGGGCGAGGTCGGACATAATGGGGTTCAGAAGACACCAGGGAGAAGATAAAATTGCACTTTTTGCAGATGACGTCCTATTTTTTCTTGGGGATGTTGTCGGCTCGCTAGATAAAGTAATGCAACTAATGGAGGAATTTGAACAGTTCTCAGGCCTCACGATTAACTGGTCGAAGTCAGCCCTGCTACCAGTGGATCCAGTAGACCCTCAACTGTTGTCAAGCCTCTCCCAAATATCCATCAGCCCTAAAATTAAGTATCTAGGGATTTGGATTTCAAAAGAAGTTACCGACTTCCTCACGTTAAACTTAGATCCACTATTATTAAAGTGGAAAAGTAAATGCGCTATATGGAAAAGACTGCCCTTGTCTGTTGCAGGACGCTGCAACCTAATTAAAATGATTTGGCAGCCACAACTATTATACCTGTTACATAACTCGCCAATATGGATAGGACACAAGTGGTTCAAAAAGATAAACTCCTTATTTAGAGATCTAATTTGGAAGGGAGGGCAACCTAGGATAAGCCTACAAACTTTACAACTGCCGGTCAAGGAGGGGGGAATGGCGGTTCCCCATCCAAAATTATATTTTCTGGCAGCTCAACTGCAACACCTGGCCGGATGCGGAACCGCAGATAGAAGAGATATCAATAACCGACTCCTATTGATAAATAACCCACATAATTTATTAGTTGAAGCCCTAGAAGCAGCTCACTTCTGCTACAAGCATGCAACCACAAAATTAATCATCAAAACATGGTACACAAAAAAAAACAATCCAACTATGTGCCACTCAGAATTTTCTCCCCTCTGGAACAAAACAATTTCAGAAAAAACAACAATTCGATACGCCAAAGCATATAAGGGCAAAAAACAAAAACAACAAGATTTAAAAAGAAATTAAAATACCAAAAAACTTTCTTTAAATATCTCCAGGTTCGCCATGCCATACAAGTACAATTTGTCTCTAAAACAGTTAAGTGGACACAGATGCCCGCCCTGTCCTCCGTAATCGAGGCAACACAAGCCAAGGGCTTAATTTCAGCAATATATGGTACCCTGGGAGCGAGGGCATTAAGTAGAGAAGGCCCGCGAAAGAGCAAAGTGGCCTGGGAGAGTGATCTGGGCACAATTTCCCCAGACCAGTGGGATAGGATCCTACGTCAAGGAGCCTGGGCATCAATTGCCCCGGCCCAAAGACTGTCTCACCTATTCTTATTATATAGGGTCTATTACACCCCCCATAAAATGTTTAAGCTGGGATGGAGACCCAATAATGAGTGTCCCAGATGTAACAATAAAGGAGATCTTCTGCATATGGTCTGGAAGTGCCCAAAATTATACAGCTTCTGGGTGGGTACTATAACACGGATAAACGAGAAATTCAGGTCTGCCCTTCTTCCAACAGCCAGGATTTGCCTTTTGGGATGCATGGACGATACCAGGGTACCGCAAGGCACCCTTGAACCTATTTTGAGATGCCTATTCCAGGCTCGCAAGATCATTGCACAAAAATGCAAGCCCAGGCGCCCATCTATAGAAAACTGGTTAGCAGTCATGGAACAAACAATTTTCAAACGAAAAGGTACACTACATCACTCAGGGGAAGCATGATAAGTTTGTAAAAATATGGAGAATATGGCAGTTAACAGACGAGGAATCAGGGTAGGTAATTCAGATGCCAGGGCTTAGGCATATGGGGGCTTGCTCATGTGCAGGCCCCTTTATGCCCGATCCCACCTGAGTCAAATATCAAACACCAGGCAAGGCGGCAATTATTCATAACCGAACTGACCCAGTACCAGGATTGTATGCTCACAAGGATGGGGAAGGGGAGGGCGGGGGGCAAGGGGATGGGAGGTAGGGACATGGGGGGGGGGGGGTGGAATCTAATAAATGTTACATCTATTTAATATTGCACGAGATTTTAACCTTATAGGGGCACAATCACTAGTTGTTCTAACATTTATTTATGTAATATGTAAACAAATTGCTTGTACTTTTGATTGACGGATATATGTATGTGTAAATAAGTGACAAAAAAATAAAAATAAATGAATATAAAAAAAGAAATAGTTGAAATACAGTGTGGAAAGAAATATATGATTTTAAATTCTGACCACAGATACGCTTTAAAGTATAACTAAAGGCAAAACTTTTGTTTTAGTTTTAAATGGAGTGGAGAAGGATTAGAACACCTGTCAGATTGGGTTGTCCACAGAGCAGTAATAGAAGAGAAATATTCCAATGGTGACACAAGTTCTGATGCCTTGGGAAGCCCCCAGAGGATTTGCCTAATTTGCAGGGATTTCACTTCCTGTTTTGGCTATAGGAAAGGAAGTGAAGATAAATCTCTCCAATGGGACAATGGGACTATGAGTGTTAACAGCAGTTTCTGGTACAGAAAAAAGCTGCTCAACTCACCCTCACCCTTGTGCCCTCTCCGCCATTCACAAAACTGGCTTTACTACTCTACCAAAACACATACATTTCTGTAAATGGGCGGTAGCAATCCTGTCATTTGACTGCTCCTCTTTCATCCACAGAATAGTGTGAGAATTGTAATATGAGTTTTTTCGAATGGCAGAGAAGGCAGAAGATGGCAGACAAGTGGCATACATTTTCTCAGTAGCTGCTCAGGAATATCAAAGCTCAGTGAAGGAGAAGCTGGAGGTAAGCAGCTGCCTGCAGGTAATGGGATACACACCATTACACATTACTAATGTGTTTGGCGTTTTATCCCAACAAAATAAACATTAGATTCATAGGCGTGCGCACAGGGTGTGCCAGGTGTGCCCAGGCACACCCTAATCACCCAGTGCAGCATAGATTCCCCCTACTGCCCTAGCCCCCCCCTTCCCACCACACACCCCTGCTGGCTTCCCTTCTCTCCCAGCGGGTGAGGCTGTGGGATGTTTTAGGATGAATGGGGGAAGGGGCTGGTAAATATGTAATTTACTGACCCCTTCCCTTTCTGGTTAAACATAGTTAGAGATCGATACTGTGTGTTTGAGCTTTGGGGTGCACACCCTAATGCAATAGGCTGCGCACACCTATGATTAGATTTAAGCCTCACACTGCAGTGGGTCCTGCAGGTTGCATTTGCATGGGCATAGCAGCCCAATCATTTGAATGGGCTGCTGTACCTGCGGGAAAGTCCCTGAACCGTTTTAAAAAACCTCTGCGTGTCTGCGAACAAGCAGCACATTTTACCTGCAGGTCGAGGAATGTGTTCCCTGACCTTCTACAGTGTGTACCTGGTCAGGGAACACATTTGCCCTATAGTAAGGTTTGTAAAATGTAAACTTGGTAACTACCTTTAAATATTTAAATCTGAGCCGCTTAGGAGATTTTTTGCGGCTCCAGGCAATGACATCACTTGCGCACATGTATAAAATTCTGGAAAATCATTCTATTAAATATTGGAATAGACTTTTCTTTAGATGTTGTTTTGTTTTTTATTTTGTCTTTAATAAATCTTAAATCCCACTTTTTAAACAGCTTTATTTATAAATTCTTAACTTCACTTTTAAATAGGCAGCATTCAAAGATTTTCTGAAAATTGACATGGAGAATGGCTCAGAAAATCGATCTGTCAGTGCTGATCCCTGTTCTCAACCTTAACTAGTTAAACATCACATCAACTTTTAACTCACCTGAACCCATATCGTCATACATTCCACATATATTTATTTAACTTTGAAATTAGCTAAGTCCTTCTCATTTCTCAGATGACTATATCACAGAAAATCCGAGTAGTCAGCAATTTGGGTAAAGATACAAAGCCTTGCATACTAGAATGATTAGAAGAAGGTTTTTATGGCTTAAAATCCCATGGAAAACATGATGAATTATGATAAAATATTACATATTTCAGGAAAAACCAGATGAACTTTATTTTCTTCTTTAGTGAGTTAAATGTCTTTTGGCAGAGGCTACATGCCAGGCATTTATTTAGAATGTATATTTAAACTGTGAATTCCTTACATTAGTGGTAACATATGTGTGGAGAAATCAATTAAGCAATACAAAGTGTAACTAAATGAAACAGGAGCACCAACAGTAGTTGGGGAGACTTCAAATTCCCAACAAAACGACTTGGGTTTCCCAATTATGATGAGAGATTTAAGCATTATTCAAGCGGAACTTTACTCTCTCAATTAACATTAACTATTTTAAGCTTTATACTGCTTGTCTTAGTAAATACATAAGAAAGTATATTATATTTACTTGTTTGAACCTTTTTTTTTTTTTTCCTTCAGTTGTTCTCTAAAAACCTGACCAAAAAAAAAAACACTACAGCACTGACACTGTGCCCATCCTATAGTGATAAAATTTCATATGCCAGGTTAAAAAAGAAGTATTGAAACATGAAGGCTGATGAAAGAGGTGTGGTTAAGCTTCCAAAAGGGTTCCAATTGGCTTACACAGAAGTTGGACTGACAGCTTCTCTCACTACTCCAGCTGGACACATTGTCTTTGGGCGGACATCTGATTTCTGCATATACCATCACGGCCAAACACAGGGCAGCCTAACTCCAGTCTCCCTGCACGGACACCTGTGCAGCGCTTAACAACATGAGGGCAGACAGTAGAGTTACAATAGAAATCAAAACAGGAGGGATCAGAGGGTCTTGTTAGATCTTACAATCTAGAAGGGGGGTCAAGTGGAACAAAAGGTAAAAACTGTGGGAGGTGAGCTGATGGAGAAAATGAAACGACAGTTGTTAAGTGTGGGTAGGGTATGCTTCTCTGAAGAGGAGGGTTTTCAGGGATCGTCTAAAAGCTAATAGAGTAGGAGATAGATGGCCAGATTGGGGTAAGGCATTCCATAGGATTGGAGAAGCTCTGGAAAAGTCCTGGAGGCAAGCATGGGAGGAGGTGACTAAGGAGCTAGAGAGCAGGAGGTCTTGAGAGGAATGAAGAGAAGGAGTAGGTTAGTATTTAGAGACTAGGCTAGTGATGTAGCTGGGGGCTAAGTTGTGGATGGCTTTCTAAGTAGTTGTTAGTATTTTGAATTTAATTTGTTGGGTGAGCGGAAGCTAGTGAAGGGATTGACAGAGGAGTAGCAGACACAGAGTGATTGGTAAGGTGGATGAGTCTGGCAGCAGCATTCATGATGGATTGAAGGGGTGATAGACTATGTAGAGGTAAGCCAATGAGAAGGGAATTGCAGTAGTCGAGGCGAGAGATAACCAGGGAGTGAATCAAGAGCTTTGTTCTGTCACTGGTAGAAAGGGGCATATTTTGGAGATGTTGCGGAGGTTGAGGTGGCAAGATTTGGACGTGTTGTTTAAAGGAGAGTTCAGGACTACACCTAGAACCTTGGCGATCATGCACTCTGCAATGTAGTTCAGCATTATGGGAAATGGGCTTATAGTTGTGCCATTGATTTTAACAGAGAGATCAGGGGAAGGGACACATGAGGGGGAAAGAATTATAAGTTTGGTTTTGGATAGATTCAGTTAGAGGAAGTGGTGTGACATCCAGGCGGAAGGAGATTGGCTAAAACTGGAGCGTGCAAAATATGATGAAGCTGTACATGATAGCCAATCAGCTTCATACTTCAACTTGTTCAATTAAACTTTGACAAAAAAACCTCAAAGCTGATGGGTTTCTATGGAGAGCTGCACCACATTTTGCACTCTCCAGTTCTAGGAAATCCCCCCCTATATTCATGCCTATCATAAATAAATAATAAATAGATATTTACCTAAAATTACTGTAGTCATTTCAGGAAAGAAAAAGGTTCTCCAATAAAAAAATATGTGCATTGTGCTTTTATCGTACAAAAGTAGATTATAAAAGTAGATTAAAAGTAGATTATAATGAAGATATGTCAGGGAATGCTGGGGTATGTAGTCAATCGGCAGCTGTGCATCTGCATGATACCTAAGCCTTGTCCTTAGCACATGTCACTGAAGAAACATTAAAGGCATCAACAGATCTTGAGATCAGAGAGGGATGTTGAGAAAGGCATCTTGCTGGGTTGAGTGCCTGGAGCTACAACCAGCATAAATAAAGCTAGCAGTTGTATTGATTCTATGTGTATAGCACGCACTGACTTTATACACATTTGTATTCCTTCTGATCCTCCTAATGTTTTAATGGCCAGATGTATACACTAAGGCATGATAGTACTTTCACGAGTTAAACAATGCAGGGGGCTTGAGAAAAAGAAACAATGCAGGGGGCTTGAGACGAAGAAACATTACAGGGGGCTTGAGAAGGAGAGGCACAGCTATAGAAAGTAGTATCTAATAATATTTGTTGCTGTACACTATTGAGTGGTACATACTTATTAGACATGTGCAGACTGGAATATTTAGTTTCGTTTTTTCTTTTTCGTCCAGAAAATAAATTTATTTAGTTACTCCCGAAAATCGTTTTGATATATCGTGAAATATCACGAATATTCGATATTAACGAATATTTCACGAATATTCTTCTATATATTTGTGAAATATCGCAAAATCGAATATGGCGTATTCCGCTCAACACTATTGAACAACGGAAATTCGACAAAGCATCGAAAATCGTCATTCTGAATACTGGGAATATACCTATTCCCAGTATTCAGAACGACGATTTTCGATGACTTTGTGAAATTGAAAGACGGAAATTCGACATAGCATCGAAAATCGTCGTTCTGAATACAGTGAATATACCTATTCACTGTATTCAGAACGACGATTTTCGATGACTTTGTGAAATTGAACGACGGAAATTCGACAAAGCATCGAAAATCGTCGGATCTGAACGAAAACGAAAATAAAGCATTTTTTATGTCGGATCTTTCAGTTTTCGTTTCTTGCGCTTTCGTTTTCGTTCGTTAAAACGATAACGAAAATACCGATTTTCCGAAAATGCATTCTAACGAAAACAAATGCACATGTCTAATACTTATGGCTAGATTCACGTAGAGTGGCGTAATTTTATGCGGGCGTAATGTACCTCAGCTATGCTACGCAGCCGTAAATTGGAGAGGCAAGTGCTGTATTCACCAAGCAAAGTTACGGCGGCGTAGCGTAAATGGGCCGGCGTAAGCCCGCCGAATTCAAATGTGTTTGATGTGGGCGTGTTTTATTCAAATTAAGTGTGACCCCACGTAATTGAATTTTTTTACTAACGGCGTATGCGCCGTCCGTGGACGTATCTCAGTGCACATGCTCTAAATGACGCGGCTATGACTCATTGGTTTTCGGCGTGAACGTAATTTACGTCCAGCCCCATTCTCGGACGAGATACGACATAAAATTGTAAAAATTTGACGCGGTCCCGACGTCCATACTTAACATTGGTTGGGCCATCTTTTTGTTGGAATATCTTTACGCCTGAAAACGCCTTACGTGAACGGCGTATCTGTACTGCGACGGCCGAATAGGTGTATCTCGCTGATTTACATATTCTAGGCATAAATCAGCGTACACGCCCCTAGCGGCCAGCGTAAATAGGCAGCTAAGATACGACGGAGTAGGAGACTTACGCCGGTCATATCTTAGCAACATTTAAGCATATCTCACTTTGAGAATACGCTTAAAGATATGACGGCGCAGATTCTGAGTTACGACGGCGTATCTACTGATACACCGTCGTAACTCTTACTGAATCTGGCCATTAATCTTTGCTTCCAAGAAATGCACACACACCCAACTATCCCCAATGAGAAGACTTCCACAAGGCCATAACAATGGAGTTACACACTTGCAGCTGTATTTTACAATACTGTATTTTACAATTCAGAGAATACACCAGAGCAGTATAACACCATCTTTGTAATGGAGTTGGGTGGAATTGGCTATTCAGATCATACTTCACCTTTTTATGTCTTGGACACTACAATAGAAAGACATCCCTACAGTCTTTTATATCTAGGCCTACTTCTCCAATGCCATAATGGTAGGGTCACTCTCTTGCTGCTTAATTCCACATAATTTATTTTATATCTATTATATACAGTGGAACCTCAAATTTCGAGTAACGCGGTTAACGAGCGTTTCGCAATTCGAGCACTGAATTTTTTAAAATCCTAACTCGGTTTGTGAGTGTTGTCTTGCAAAACAAGCAGAATTCAAGCCAAAGCGGTGTGCAGTACCGCGGTTGGCCTGAGGTGGGGGGGCATGGGAGTTTAGTGGAAAAGAGCGGAGCCGAACGGTGCTGTTCGGAAATGATCGGAAAGTTGGAAATACGCAGTTTCCGAGCATTTCCGATGTTTGCCGAGGTCAGCTGAGCTGTGCTTGGGCCTTTTCGTGTGTTTCTGAGGCTCTCCAGCGCCCCCCACCTATGGCCGCATGCGGTATTGCATGCTATTGAAGTCAATGCGGAACAAATTATTTTAGTTTCCATTGACTTCAATGGGGAAACTCGCTTTGATATGTGAGTACTTTGGATTACGAGCATTCTCCTGGAACGGATTATGCTCGCAATCTGAGGTTCCACTGTAATTTAGATTTCTGTGTATCCATACGGGCAGCTTGATACCATCTTTGGCTCGTAATGGAGTTGGGGAAAACCAGGTACAGTATTCAAGTAGAGATGTCTTAAGACTAGGGCAATGATGGCGAACCTCGGCATCCCAGATATTTTGGAGCTAGGTTTCCCATGATGCTCGTGCACTCTGCAGTGTAGTTGAGCATCATGGGAAATGTAGTTCCAAAACATCTGGGGTGCCAAGGTTTGCCATCACTGGACTAGGTTAACCAAGAAGCCAGCATGACATTGAACTTACTTGCAACCAGATAAAACTAAAATATTAGTTCCACCTTCAATAGATACAAATTAGTGCATAATAAAAACATTTATGTTGATCATAATAAATAGTAGTAAATTGACAGATAATCCTAGCATTTCCTAGTCCTAGTATTTTTTTTTCCCCGCTAAAGTGGGCACAGAATGAGGAAAGACTGAAGAAAAGAGCAAAACTGACTTGCAGTCAATTGGAGGGTACTGTAATGCCCCGTAAACACGATCGGACCTTTGTCCGACCAAATTCATATCGGAATTCTGATGCAATTCCATCAGAGGAAAAGAGAACATGTTCTTTATGTAAACTCCAATGGAATTCATCGGAATTTCAGATGGAATTACTCCGATGGGGCATACACAGGGTCGGAACTTCTGATGGAAAAAGTCTGTCTGAAATTCGGATCGTGTGTACGGGGCATTATAAGAAACGAGTGGCTTTTGAATTTTTTTATGTAACCTTAGCTATGTTTATGCAAGCAGAAGAGGGTATTAATGTACTAGCAGTGTTTTATACTATTATTTTAGTTGCATTATTGTAGATACAAAATAAAAATTGTGGTATTTAACTGACTTCTTCTACAAGCAGTTTTCTTGACAAAAGAATCATGCTTTGCAGACATGGAGGAGAATAATAAGGGTGATTAGAGTGATAGCCTGGGACATTTTACAAGCCATAATACAGTGATGGTCTTCAAAAAGTTAAAATAAGGCTATGGTAAGGGACTGGCATACAGCAATAGCTTTTGGAGGAGAGAAATAAAAAGTTTGGGCCAGATTCAGAGAGCGATTACGCCTGTCTAACTGGTGTTAGACAGGAGAAATTTTAAATTTCGCACGCCGTATCACTAGTTTGAATCCTCAAACCATGATACGGCGGCGTTGGGCTTCGATCTGACAGGCTTACGTCTTCATAAGCCTTCGGATCTACGCTGCGATCTTTTTGCGGCCGCTGGGTGGAGTTCGCGTCGTTTTCAGCGTCGGGGTATGCAAATGAGCTTTTTACGGCGATCCACGAAGTTACGAGCGTCGTTCGCAATCGCGTACATAATTTTTTTGCTACGTAAAGTTAAACCAGCTATTAGCTGGCCTAACGTTACGCGGCCCATGTTAAGTATGGCCGTCGTTCCCGCGTCGACTTTCAATTTATTTTTTATTTTTTGCGTAAGTCGTACGGGAATAGGAATGTCCGTAAACGACGCTACTCAAAAAAAAATGACGTAACAACGTGATTTCGCGCAATGCACGGCGGGAAATTTCTGAACGGAGCATGCGCAGTTCGATCGCCGCGGGGACGCGCTTAATTTAAATGCCTCACGCCCCCTATTCGCGTAGTTTGATTCCGCCGGGAGAAATACTCTACGCCGCCGTACCTTACGGGCCAAAATCTCTCTGAATTCCACCTAGAGCCAGGTAAAGTACGGCGGCGTAGAGTATCTCTGATACTCTGCGGGAATCTAATTCTTTCTGAATCTGGCCCTTTGTCTTTTTCAAAAAGAAACAAATACAGTACAAAAATAGGAACCCATCTCCAAAAACAGTTTAGAGACACTGATTGTATTGATTAGCCACAGGTTCTCCCTTTTCCATGGCTGATAAAATCGGTCTCCACAGCTCTATCCTTTTTTCCATTCACAAAAAACGTTAAACATAAAAATTATGTGTAGTATTTTCTGGAGGGCATCCATCATCCTAATACACCTATCATGGCGGGAAGCAATGGATATTGAGCTGATTTTGGATTTTTCTATTCAGCACAGGCAAATAAAGGAGCTAATAAGGACGCCTCAGGCCATGGAGTTTCAAGTAGTGTTTTTCTCTAAATAAGGTACAAGAGTAAACTCACCTTTAAGATCATGTCTCCAGGAAGGAGCCTCCCATCACGAGCAATGACCCCATCCTGATAGATATGTTGTACGATTATTTGCGTCAGAGGGGTTTCATTTCCACCCACAATCCTAACTCCAAGACATTCATTGGGATCAGAGTGATTGATTTTAATGCAGGTTATCTCTCCATCAGGAATTAGATGTGACAAATTTGGCAGCACTGGGAGACATAAATATAAGGTAATGGTAAGTCAGAAGAATTTTTCTCACAAATACATGTACAGTAGTAAAGTCAATATAGAAAAAAAGGATCTGACATATTTATAATGTTAATTCTACTACATCATACACACAAACTAGTGTAACTTTTCTTAATATTTGGAGAGGGTTGCGATGGCATCTTGTCCTAAAATTGGTTGAACACCTAAAGGACACCAACCTACACTACTTTTTTTTTTTTTACAATTATCTAATGCATTTGACCTGCTGATATAGTATAATCCTTTAGATGATATAACTTATTAGCATACTGTAAGAAGTGTTGCCTAGAAACAAGAAAAAGAGACTAGAATTTGTTTTTATATAAAATCAGACACTGTGGCCAAGATTCACAGAGAGATGGGCGCACATTACGCCGCCGTAGTGCAAACGCCGTACGCCACGTCAACGTAGCGCAGAGATGCAAGCATAGCATTCAGCAAGCCAGTGCTTCCAACTCTGCGCCAGCGTGGCCTGGGTTTCGAAGGCGCAGATCGGCGTAGGTGGCAGTGGGCGTGACCCCATGCAAATGATGGTCTGAGCATGGTGCAGTGTTTTAGTGGATGCATGCACAGCACCGCACCCTTATGCGCCTGCTCACAACCACGCCGGCACAACTGACTAAGCTATGCCAGATCACCACGTACGCCGTGAACTCTGTTGCCGGGTTGCACCTCGTCTATGGGGAATAACTTTACACCGGACGTACAACTTACACGCACCTCGCTCACTCACGTATTTCCCTAATTTGCATGTTTAAAAGCCTAATCAATGGGAGCAGCAACACGCATCCAGCCCATATGTGCGCCCACGCTACGCCGGCGTGTGCAAGCTACGTCGGCGTAGGGTGGACAGTTTTTAGGCGGCGGCGCACATTTGCAGTTACGTCGCCGTAATGTGCTATACGCCGGCGTAAGTGCTTTGTGAATCTGGGCCTATATATTGTAAGATGTTTGGACCCAGCATACTGCATTTTCTTTTGTATTTGGATATGAGAATGCTTGCAGGGGGTTTGTGAAAAGGATAGATGCTATTAATCACTTTTAATTTAGCAATTGAGTGTGGTTTTACATTATCCTTACACAATAAATGTGATCACTATAATTACATTCACCTGGTAATTTATTTCTGACTTCTTACCCTCTGCCCCTTCCGCCTCTCACTTGACCCGGCCTTACCCAGTCTCTCCCCCTGCTTCGTATATAATTTAGCATAGTTATAGATAGGCACTGTAGTTTCTCACTGGGTTTCACTCATCACATGTATTTCATTGTTGCTTGTATTTGTGTGGTATAGTGTTTTTTGCTATGTTACTAATAAATCCTATTTGCACTTAGTTTGAGTCCAGTTTCCTCTGTGGAGCTACATAGATCTTGTTACACCAGCTTTTGCAGGATACTAGCACTTGGTATTGTAACAGCCATCATGGCTTCTACCTTCAATCTCTTCCCAATAATTCTTTGCTACCAGGTCTTTGATAAAAATTCTAACTTTGAATTCCCATCGGGACCTATTAGCAAGCACTTGTGCCGCAGCATTAATGTCTGCCAAGCATTGCAGGTACTGCTCTGGTAAGCTAAATAAGACTCTCTTGTCTATTACATCAGGAAAGCACTTGGATGGAATAGTCTCCAGGCACCATCTTTTTAATGCACCTGTATATGGGGCTTTGCAGTATTTTCTAAATGTGTAACTGTGTCATGGGCCACAGAATTTGGATTGTTGTCCTTTTTCTACACTTATAACCAGACCTCCATTGCATTATTGTGATCCACATATAAAGTAACAACACTATATTGCGATAGCTGAAAGATTCCTTATTGCTTGGTTTTTAGTATTTCCAGGGATTTTGATGTCTGTTATATTGTGTTTCTTCAAAACAATAAGATACTTTTTTCTGGGACAGAAATCCAATTTTCTGTCCTTGTTTGACACAACTTAACTATTTTGAATCTATGAAATATATAAGAATTGTGCTGTTGTTGTGTTTGCAGATTTAGAATAAATACAATACTTGTTATATCTATTTGCAGCATGGCCTTTGTGTGCTTTCTGTGGATTTTGGCCTTCAATAACGCTTTCCAAAGAATCCAGCAAGCAACAGAACCCCTGGGGGTGTATATATTGCTCGACCACCCACATCAGGTGACCCAAAACGTTTAACACGCTCTGCCTGGATTAACTAATGATTAGAAAGCCGTGGTAAATCATAAATGTTAAAGCCCAATTGAACCCTCATTGTTTATTACTGTAATATTGCAGAAAGGCTGCATATACAGGAATACATTTGGGCCTCTTGCTTTTCTTTTAACACGGATAAGTTCTGTAACAAGGTTTAAATACCTTCTCCAGACGTCCAACAATGCACATCTAAGGTAACCCACAGACAGACAGATGCCTCCCTCAAAACAGCAGATGGTGAGATGTCTGCTGATCCTCAAACACACTGCTGAGCCAATGAAACCCAATATGATTTTCCTGACTCAGCTGATAGATGAATATTGTATTCTCTATTTTCTACAGAAAATCAGTTATTACAATTAGGGTTGTCCCGATACCTCTTTTTTAGGACCGAGTACAAGTACCGATACTTTTTTTCAAGTAGTCGCCGATACCGAATACCGATACTTTTTTTAAATGTGTCCCCAAATGCAGCCATTTCCCACACAGATGCAGCCATGTCCCCCCCACAGATGCAGCCATGTCCCCCCACAGATGCAGCCATGTCCCCCCACACATATTGCAGCCATGTCCCCCCACACATATTGCAGCCATGTCTCCCTCACATATGCAGCCATGTCCCCCACAGATGCAGCCATGCATGTCCCCCCACATATTGCAGCCATGTATGTCCCCCACATATTGCAGCCATGTATGTCCCCCACATATTGCAGCCATGTATGTCCCCCACATATTGCAGCCATGTATGTTCCCCATACCTGATATGATGCCGCCGCATACCGCCGCATTAATCCCCCTGCATTACAAGCTTTTGTTTGTATTGTAATGCCTGCCGCACCATGTATAGACACTCCCCTTCTCGGGATTGGACGGATCCGTCCAATCCCGAGCAAGGGGGAGTGTCTATTCATGGCGAAGTGGGCATTACAAGTATACAAACGAATACTTGTAATGCGCGCTCTATTGCACGGGGATTAACGCGGCGGTATGCGGCGGCGGCTTTGCGGCGGGGGGGGTACAGTATTCTATTTAGGTATCGGGGGTATTTGCGGGAGGACAAATACTCCCGCAAATACTCAGTATCGGTCCCGATACCGATACTAGTATCGGTATCGGGACAACCCTAATTACAATCTTTGCATACCCCAGTTTTAAAGACACAATTGGGTTTATTTACTAAAGCTGGAAAGTGCAAAATCAGGCTCACTTCTGCATAGAAACCAATGAGCTTCCAGGTTTTATTACCAAAGCTCGATTGAACAAGCTGGGGTTAGAAGCCCATTGGTTTTTATGCAGAAGTGAGCCCGATTTTGCACTTTCCAGCTTTAGTAAATAAACCCCATTGTGTACTTAAAAGTGGGGTATGCCTGTATAACACCCAATGAAAACATAAAAACACATGTTCTAGCCTTGCCTGGTCATCACAATTAACTCTGGAATATCAGTTGCAGCAATTGGACGTTGTGTGGCACACTAAAATAACTGCTATAATTTTAACATATGCAAGTCAGTATTTGAGGTACCCATCATACTATGTAAGGAACACAGCAAACGTTAGATTTAATGCATTTTACTCCTTCAGGTCAAATGACTCAGAAATTCTTAAATGGGATCTGAGTGTGTATTCTTAACATTGGGTCTTCCAGCTCACCTATCACCCTCTACACACTGAGCTTTTGGCTACATGCATATATTGCGAAAGGGGCAGGTAAGAATAAGCTACTGGCAAGGGCTGCAATAAAGGGGAAGTGTTGTGTTGTCCTTTATTGAATTCACATTAAAGTAAAATGAACTATACATATATATATATACACACACACAAAAACTATATTATCAAAAGTATTGGGACACCTGCCTTTAGGCGTACATGAATTTTAATGGCACCCCAGTCTCAGTTCGTAGGGTTTAATATTGAGTTGGTCCACCCTTTGCAGCTATAACAGCTTCAACTCTTCTGGGAAGGCTGTCCACAAGGTTTAGGAGTGTGTCTATGGGAATGTTTGACTATTCTTCCAGAAGCGCATTTGTGAGGTCAAGCACTGATGTTGGACAAGAAGGCCTGGCTCACAGTCTCCACTCTAATTCATTGCAAAGGTGTTTCTATCAACCATGTCTTAATCAACCTTGCTTTGTGCACTGATCCAAATGATTTGGTGGAGGGGGATTATGGTGTGGGATTGTTTTGCAGGGATTGTGCTTGGCCCCTTAGTTCCAGTGAAGGGAACTCTTAAGGCGTCAGCATATTAAGACATTTTGGACAATTCCATGCTCCCAACTTTGTGGATACAGGTTGGGGTTTTCCCCATGACTGCACACCAGTGCACAAAGCAAGGTCCATAAAGACATGTATTAGCGAGTTTGTGGTGGAGGCACTTGACAGGACAGAGTCCTGACCTCAACCTGATAGAACACCTTTGGGATGATTTCCAGTGGAGACTGTGAGCCAGGCCAACATCAGTGCCTGACCTCACAAATGCGCTGATGATCAAACATTCCCATACTCCACAAACCTTGTGAACACACTCCTAAACCTTGTGGACAGCCTTCCCAGAAGAGTTGAAGCTGTTATAGCTCAAAGGGTGATCCAACTCATTAATGCAGTGTTTTTCAACTCCAGTCCTCAAGGCACACCAACAGGTCAAGTTTTCAGGATTTCCCTCAGATGAAATGGCTGTGGTGATTACTAAGGCAGTGAAACTAATCAAATCATCTGTGCAAAATAATGGAAAGCCTGAAAACATGACCTGTTGGTGTGCCTTGAGGAATGGAGCTTAAAAACACTGCATTAATGAACCCACGGACTAAGACTGGTATGCCAATAAAGTTTATGGGCCAGATTCAGAAAGATTTGCGGATCTTTCTGCTGGCGTACGTTACGCCGCTGTAAATTTTTGCGCAAGTTCTGTATTCTACAGAAAGTTGCGCCCCTATGTAACTTAGTGTGTGTGCGGCGAAAGGTCGCGAAATTCAAATTTATGAAGTGGGAGCGTGATTCATGGACGTTCCGAGTGCGCATGCGCGAAATCAGGTCACTTTTTGTTAATGTAAACGACGTGAACGTAACTAACGTCGAGCCCCATTCCCGAACGATTTACGCAAATGACGTAACCGACGTACAATTCGACGCTGTCCCGACGTCCATACTTAACATTGGCCACGCCTCCTATAGCAGGGGTAACCTTACGGCGCTCTAGCGCTAACGCAAACGACGTAAACTACGACGCGCCACCGCAAGTACGTTCGAGAATCGGCGTAAATAGCTAATTTGCACATTTTTTTACGCGAAAACCGCCGTAAGCGCCACCTAGCGGCCAGCGTAAATATGCAGCTAAGATACGACGGTGTAAGTGACTTATGCCGCTCGTATCTTAGGAGAAAGCCGGCGTATCTTGTTTTCTGAATACAGAAAAAAGATACGCCGGCTATTCTTAGTATTTACACGGCGTATCTATAGATACGCCAACGTAAATACTTTTCTGAATCTGGCCCTATGTCCGTGTAAAGGTAGGCATCCCAATACTTTTGGTAATATAGTGAATATATATTTATATATACTGCTAGGGAGCATTTTGTTATGATTATATATACATATATATATATATATATATATATATATATATATATATATATCCATCTATAGATATATCTCTAGATCTATATATATATATATTTATATTATCCTAACAGAATCCTCCCTAGCAATGGGCATTAAGAATTCTTTAGAACTACAATGTTAAGAACAATTCTTGCAATCAGCCACCAAGGCTGTGCACATTCACATAAACTTGATACCAAGGTGCAAAAGCTTAAAGAATAAAAAATATATCACCAAAGTTGCTGCCTGCACTTTAGAAAATTACAATAATATTATGTAGAGATTAGTTTTGAAGGCTTGTTCATAATGGTGGAGAAGCCTTTTATTTTCAGGTGAAAAGAAAAGACACTGGTGTAAGCAGGGCTTTTTTTCAGGGGGAACTTAGGGTAACTCAGTTCCACCACCTCTGGCTCAGACCCCTTGGGGCCTGCTCACCACAATCACTTGTAAACACAGAAGTCTGGTTTCTGTGTTTACAAGTGACAGCTCTGCACTTTGTGTGTAACCCCCTGAACTCTGCACAATGTATGTAATGCAATCCTGGTATTTAATGCCCCTTTAAGACCCTTCTACTGTTTGTGGATTCTGAACGGGGTTGTGGTTGAGTTCCTGCACCTATTTTCTGAGAAAAAAAGCTCTGGGTATAAGTGTTCTCTCAAAGTGTCATCTTTCTGGGGCAGATAATAGTGATGAGATTGGAAAACTAAATGTAGCTACTTTGCTCGAATAGGCAACATAAGTGCTTTTCTGTTCAGACACTTTCATTGATAAGCTTCTTTTTTATGTTGTTTTTTTTATTAATCATATATCTGACCTAATTAATAAACATAGAAAACAATGGATCAAACCTATACAATCTTCTGTGATATTTGCATTTTGCAAGCTTGCTCGTTCTCTGTCTGCGGAGTGGAGGACGGCACTTCCACTTTTTGTTCTTCGAAGGACACTGAGTGCTCGGTTTAGCTTTTTAAATGACAGACTCCTGACTGTGGAACGCTCAAAATTGCGACCTGCAAAGAAAAAAAGATGGCTTAAGTATTTTTTTTAGGGTTCTTTGTATATAAAGCTGAAGAAAATTCCAAACTAAATTCAAATTACAGTACATCTAAACCCAAGAACAATAGATATGTAATATATAGTATGCCATGTAAAATGTTACAGTTTGATGAGAAATCTACTTGCACCATAAAGGCCGGTACACATGATCAGATTTTCCGACGGGAATTGTGTGATGGCAGGATGTTGTCAGAAAAAATTGTTGTCAGATTTTCCACCAACAAATGTTGGATAGCATGCTTTAAAATTTTCAGACAACAAATGTGTGCTGTCGGATTATCCGATCGTGTGTACAAAAGTCCTTCGGAAAAAAATCCAAAGTACAAACACACATGCTCAGAAGCATTGCTAACATAGCACAACATTAGCAGAAGTTGCCCAAAGGGTGGCGCTAAAGAGCTGAAAAAACATGTCGTTTCGTGTTTGTTGGCAGACAATTCTTTGCCGTTTGGATGCAAGACAAGTTCATGACCTACGCCCTTCGAACAAAAGTCCTACGATTTGTACGCGAAAAATCCGATCATGTGTACGAGGCTTAACTCTTCCTGTATCAACTGACAATATCAACTGTAATGATTCATTATTGATCCCAACACTATAACCTGTCCTTGGATGTAGTGGCTGAATTAGTTTCTTTTTTCAGGCTTTTTCTTGCTGTTATCCTGTCAGTAACACTACCAGTCCCAGAGGGATAACGTTCATTTAAAAACTGTATCTATTGAGGAACCATGGTTGTCATCCTAGGCGCTCTTCTGATTTGCACTACAAACACCCGCCCCTCCCTGATCTCCATTTCATATGGGGGTTCACATAAGATAGCTGGCAAAGCTGGGAACATTGTCTGAAATTTCAGTTAAGTGCACTAGAACACTGGGGTTCTGGCAAAAACAAGAGATATTTTCAGTACCTGCTGAAAATGTTTTTAGCTTGAAAACGAAAATGAATGAGCTATTGCATGTAAGGATTGGTAAATTGCCATAGGTTAAATGTTTGTTCTTGGGTGTTAGTGAGATTTTTTTTTTTTTATTCCTGACTTCACTACGACTTTAAAAAAAATAGATACATATGATTGGTCTATGTACTTTCTAGTGCAGTGGGAATGCACAGCAAAATATAAGCAAAATAAATATGTGAAATAAATACACATTTCTAGAACTTGAGATTCATTTAGAAGTATCTCTACAGTCAATGCTATGAGCAGCGCAGTAGTCACATCGCCGGCTCTCACTTTAAGCCAGGAGTCACTGTTACGGTGCATTCTGAATGAATGAATGAATGAATGAAAACTTGTATAGCGCGGCACATGCGAACTGAATCGCCTCTGGGCGCTTGTTGTTCCTGTCTCCTTTGATATCAAAAGAGAAAAGTCTTGACCTTTTTCCTAAATGCTAGGTGGCTCTCCTCCAACCGAATGCTGGTTGGTAAAGCGTTCCATAGTCTTGGACCTTGGACCGCGAATCTTCTTTCTCCTTTGGACTTGAAGTTGGCTTTCGGAACCTGGAGCAGGTTCTGATTCGTGGATCGCAGAGCGCGATTGGGATTATGCGTTTTTATTATTTCGCATAAATAAAGGGGGGCATTCCCATGGACACATCTATGCGTAAGACAGAGAGCTTTGAAAGCAATTCTGTCTTTGACTGGCAGCCAATGAAGGGCTCTCAGTGAAGGTGAGATGGATTCCCAGGGTTTTTTCCCAGTCACAAGTCTGGTGGCCGTATTCTGAACGACTTGCAGACGAGCGATTTGGTACTTGGGGAGGCCGAGGTAAAGGGCGTTTGCATAATCCAGTCTGGAGTTAACAATAGCTCCTACCACGACCGCTAAATCTTCTTTAGGGATGAACGGAGTGAGTCTGCGTAGTAGGCGCAGTAGATGGTGAGATCCACTGACTACTGACCCTATTTGTGCGTCCATTGTCATAAAGGAGTCAAAAATGACCCCTAGGCTTTTGACTTTGGCGCTAGGGGTGATGAACTTGCCTAGAATGGGCGAGGGGGTCCACGCTGTAGAAGGTTGATTCCTACGCTTGGCGTGAAACAGGAGAAGTTCTGTTTTCGCTCCATTGAGTTTAAGATGACTCTTTGTCATCCAATCCTCTATCAAGGAGAGGCAAGTCTCTAGATTGAGGTGGTGATCCTGTCTATTGCAGATGCGGAAATACAATTGTGTGTCGTCTGCGTATGAGTGATAGAGCAGTTTTTTGCTGCTGATAATCTCAAAAAGAGGACGAAGATAGATGTTAAACAGTACTGGTGACAGAGGCGATCCTTGAGGGACTCCGCATGTTACTGTGCGTTTTTCTGACGTAAAAGGTCCTAACTTTACTGTTTGCGATCGGTTTTCCAGAAAGAGGAGAACCAAGATAAATCGCCTTCTGCGACTCTGGCTACTTCAGCAAGCCGAGTCAGTAACAGTTTGTGGTCTACAGTGTCAAAAGCTGCACTTAGGTCCAACAGAACTAGAAGACAAGATTCTCCTTCGTCTGCGGCCTTGAGAACATCGTCCCATACTTTCAGCAATGCTGTTTCCGTCCCGTGTCCGGGGCGGAAGCCTGATTGTAATGGGTCAAGTAGCTTGTAGGTATCTAGATGCTGTTGCAGCTGTTGTACCACTACTTTCTCCATTATCTTGGAAAGTACGTTGAGGGTTGTTATGGGACGGCGGTGGAGTGGGTTCTTGGGGTCCAGGGAGGGTTTCTTCAGGATGGGTTGGATTATACCCTCTTTCAACTGTTGTGGGCACTTTGCCCTCCAGAAAAGACTGGTTGATAAACTGCGTGATGGGAGGAGCCAGGATGTCGGCGCATTCCTTCAGCAGTTTTGTGGGGATAATGTCATTCGGCGCTGTGCTATTTCGCAGAGTACAAATGACATTCTTAGTGGTCTCGATGGAGATGGGTTCTAGGGTAAACTTACCTGATATAGGAGAATTACTATGGGTGCTGTGTGAGAGGCTGCAGGGGGGGGCTGAGGGGGGAATTGTTTTGCTGAATGCTTTCACGGATTGCCTCGATTTTATTAATGAAGTAATCCGATAGTTCATTGCAAAATTCTTGTGTATCCGAACTGGGGGCTTTGATGCATTCTGGATCCATGGTCTGGGTGACCATCTTGAAGAGTTCGCGGGGGCGGTTAATGGCACCGTTGATAGCCTCCGAAAAATAATTTTTCTTGGCTAGGAAAATTCCTTTGTGGTATTTTCTTGTCGCTGCCTTGTAGATGGATAGGTTTAGGTCTGAGGAACATCTTTTCCAGGCAGATTCTGCCCTTCTGCGTTCTTGCTTCAGTAACGACAGCTGGTTGTTAAACCAACTGCGGTTGTTTTTCCGGATGCGGGTACTTCGTTTCGGCGCTACCAAGTCAGCTGACTGTAGCATAGCCGAGTTAATGGCTTCCAGAGTTTCAACGGCCGTTTGATGCGGCTGAGTTGTTTCTATTTTTTTCCTTAAAGTCGTTTTGAAGAGTTCCGAGTGGAGCTTCTTCTGACATCTAGTCCAGTGTGTTGTCACTGGATTTGATGTTTTTGTTGCGGGGGGGATGGTGGAAATACTGAATATAATTGCATGGTGGTCTGTCCATGGCAACTTTTCATTTTCCCAAATCTTTATTTCCAGAGTTTGTCTGAAAATAAGATCAAGTGTGTGACCTGAAGTATGTGTGGGCCCACATACTAGTTGCTGCAATCCTAATCCTTCCAGGTGGTCAATACAGGCGTCGGCAATGGGGTCTAGTGAGGAGTTGGCCCAGAGATTGAAATCCCCGAGCAGCAAAAGATGTTTGCTGTTAAGGGTATAAGTGGAGAAGAAATCTGTCCAAGATGATAGCAGCTGCGATTTTTGGGCCTGGCGGCCTATAGCAGAGCAGAATGTGGATGGTCTCCTTTGTGTTTGCTTGCAGTTGCAGAGTAAGGGTTTCCATGAATGGAAGAGGGTTTTGGCGGATGGTTTGGTGATCGTAAGATGAGTCTTGTGGATCACCGCCAGGCCGCCTCCTCTTTGCCCTATTCTGTTTTCCGTTATAATACGGTAATTTTCTGGCACCAATTCACCTAGAATGGTGTTACAGTCGGCTGTGAGCCAGCTCTCTGTAATAAAAAGGCAGTCTAGATCCTTTTGTTGAATAAAGTCGCGAATTTCTAGTCGGTGTTTTACTGCCGATCTCTGATGCACGTTAACTAATTGGCTGCCTAGTGCCCCAAAATGCATTTAAAAAAGGGAGTGGGTTACCACACCTTGTTGTGTGCTGCAATGGGGGTGTGATGAAAAAAGCATTTTGAGTTGTTATTAACCACTTAAGGCCCGGACCTTTAGGCAGCTAAAGGACCCGGCCAGGTTTTGCGATTCGGCACTGCGTCGCTTTAACAGACAATTGCGCGGTCGTGCGATGTGGCTCCCAAACAAAATTGGCGTCCTTTTTTTCCCACAAATAGAGCTTTCTTTTGGTGGTATTTAATCACCTCTGCGGGTTTTATTTTTTGTGCTATAAACAAAAATAGAGCGACAATTTTTAAAAAAATGCAATATTTTTACATTTTGCTATAATAAATATCCCCCAAAAATATATAAAAAAATATATTTTTTCCTCAGTTTGGGCCGATACGTATTCTTCTACATATTTTTGGTAAAAAAATCGCAATAAGCGTTTATCGGTTGGTTTGCGCAAAATTTATAGCGTTTACAAAATAGGGGATAGTTTTATTGCATTTTTATTACAAAAAAAATGTTTTACTACTAATGGCGGCGATCAGCGATTTTTTCTGTGACTGCGACATTATGGTGGACACTTCAGACAATTTTGACACATTTTTGGGAATATTGTCATTTTCACAGCAAAAAATGCATTTGAAATGCATTGTTTATTGTGAAAATGGCAATTGCAGTTTGGGAGTTAATCACAAGGGGGCACTGAAGGGGTTATGTGTGACCTAATGTGTGTTTACAACTGTAGGGGGGGTGTGGCTGTAGGTGTGACGTCATCGAATGTGTATCCATATAAAAGGGATCACACGATCGATGATGCCACCACAGTGAAGAACGGGAAAGCTGTGTTTACACACGGCTCTCCCCGTTCTCAGCTCCAGGGACCGATCGCGAGACTCCGTCGGCGATCGGGTCTGCGGGTCCCGCGGTCCCTGAGCTTCGGACCTGGTCGCGACCTACGGCTGGGCACTAGCACAGGACGCACCTGTACGTGCATGTGCCTAGCCGTGCCATTCTGCTGACGTATATGTGCAGGAGACGGTCCTTAAGTGGTTAATGCACTAATGTGCTTTGCGGTAATGTGTCAGACTAGCAGCTAGAGAAACAGCACCTAAACCTCACACAGCAGACATACATTTGTTATGCCGGATTCAGGCAAAGGAGTGCATAGGCACCCCCACATAGCTGGAAGTACAATTTTATCAGGATGATTTCAGGACAAAAAGGTAAATGTTTCAGGGTACTACTTTGACATATTCCACTCACCCAATGAATAAAATTCAAAGTACTAACAATAATTTACAAAGCCATTCATAACTCTGCTCTCAGGTACATCACTAACCTAATCTCAAAATACAAACCAAGCCGCTCTTTTCTGTCCTCCCTAGACCTCCTGCTCTCTAGCTCTCTTGTCACCTCCAGGATTTCTCCAGAGCTTCTCCCATCCTTTGGAACTCCCTACCCCAATCTGTCCAAATGTCCTCTAATCTACTATACCTGAAATCTGTTTCTCTTTAAAGAAACGATTCTGCTTCTAACTAATACACTGTTTCATTTTCTCCATCAACTCACCCCCCCCCCCCACAGCAGGGTTGCCAACCTTCAAACAGTTTGTATAATCCATAATTGTCGCATCTGTCCATGAATGTCAGTTATAATGGAAATTCAAGGACAGATGTAAAATGTACAGATTTTAGAAACTGTTTGTAAATTTACTGAAAGTTGGCAACCCTGCCCCACAGCTATTACTTTTTGTATCAATTTACCCTCTCTCCTAGATTGTAAGCTCTAATGAGAAGGCCCCAACATTTCTAAATGTTCCCTATAACATAGCAAAACTTCACAGTTTAAGTTCAGGTCCCACAGCCTGCTCAAACAATGCAGAAATCAATTATATATATATATATATCAATGCAACAGGAGAAACCAATCAGACAGCTACTAGTGCTACTAGCACATGGCAAGCTGAGAGCATAACACAAAGTAGAGCAGCTTCTCTCAACCTTTTTAACATCGAGGAACCCTTGAAATAACTCTCCAGGTTCAAGGAACCCCTAATAGTATTTACTAAATCTACAGCTCACAGGAGGTTAGTCTGATGGTCACTGGGAAAAACGTTCCTTACATTTGTGGTCATTGGGAAGAACTCCCCTTACAGATAGCTAAAAAAGACTACCTTATATACTTGATAGACATGTTTTAGGCTTAAACACTACCCCCTCGGCTTATACTTTCACTGTGTCCACATATGCAGTCTCTCACAGTCAGCAGTAAAACAGCGGGTCTGCCGCTGTGTAATCCCTATGCAGCTGTACCTTTTCATTAGTAAAACAGCGTGTGTCTGCCACTGTATAATCCAGTCTGTTCGGCCGCCCATTGTAAGACAGCCCCGCCTCCTCCTCATCTGTGATAGGCGGAACACAGATACAGTTTCCCAGCATCGTATCAGTGTTCCTCTATCACGGATGGAATAGGAGGAGGAGGTGGGGCTTTCTTACAATGGACAGGAACAGACTGGATTATACAGCGACAGACACACGCTGTTTTACTAATGAATAGGTACGGCTGCATATGGGTTAAACAGTGGCAGACACACTGTTTTACTGCTGACTGTGAGAGACTGCATATGTGGGCACAGTGAGAAACTGCATATGGGGGCACAGTGAGACTGCAACTGGGAACAGTGAGACGGAACAGTGAGACTGCAGCTGGGCACAGTGAGACTGCAACTGGGAACAATTAGACTGCAATTGGGCACGGAAAGGGAGTCATCGCTCCAGGTGGGTCTTGTAGGCAATTAGGGAACCTCTCGGAATACCAAGGTGCTGGCGATGCACGTAGCAATTTAAAAAAATAGGAAGAAGGATAGAATGCCGCACTACAGGAAAACTTCCAAAAAAGTTGTCTTTATTGATAAAGGATGGGCATACAAAAATCAACACAGCCACAGAAAAGGACAGCCGACACCTTTCACACTATATTAGTGCTTAGTCATGGCTGCAAATGGGCACAGGGAGGCTGCAGATGGGCATTGTTTACCCAGTAGCTGCTGCATTTTCCACCCTAGGCTTATACTTGAGTCAATATGTTTTCCAATTTTTTTGGGGGTAAAATTAGGTGCCTTGGCTTATATTCGGGTCAGCTTATACTCGAGTATATACGGTAATTGTATCAGTGGCTACTTATCTGAGAGGTAGGAATTGCCCATTGCTCAAGGAACCCCTAAAAATCTCTGGAAGAACCCTAGGGTTCCACAGAACTTTAGTTAAGAAAGGCTGTAGTAGAAGATACTGGCATGCACGATGTAGCAAAAATATGTTATGAAAAGTTAATGCAGCCTATTTTCTTTAATTAAAACATGAACTGGTTACCATAGCTTATTTAAAGAGAAATAACGGTCTATTTTCAATGAGCAACAGTTATTATTGCAGTAGGCCGATTTGCGTCCAACATGTGTGAACACAGAGGGCTTTGGAATCAGATGACTCCTAGGGGTTTATTTAGACATGTTTTCACTCAAGATTCACAGGACTTTCACCTAGGATGCATACATTTTTCTAATTGGATGCAAACGAGAAAATGTGTGAATCTTTGGAAAAAACATTTATAAATACACCCATAATGGTTAATTAAAAAAAAACTGGAGTGTGCAAAATCTGATGCAGCTCTGCATAGAAACCAATCAGCTTCCAGGTGAAGAAGTTATTCGGTTGGCTGCACCTCCAAAAATCCTCTTATTGAAGCTTCATATGACAAGTGGTTGACAGATGGAGCAGGGACAAAAAGGTAGACGTGGTTCACGAAAATATCAGTGCCTAATCATAATGACTAAGCACTGATATTTGCGTGAAACGCGCCTACCTTTTTGTCCCCTGCTCCATCTGTCAACCACTTGTCATATGAACCTTCAATAAAAGGATTTTTGGAAGTGCAGCCGTCTGGATTTATTTCTTCACGTTACACAGCATGCGAGCTGGGCTAGCACCTGACCAGTGTGTGTGGAGATTAACCAGAGACTCAATCACCTAGAGCAGCTTTTCTTGTTTCAATCAGTTTCCAGGTTTTTTGACAAAGGTAAACAAGCTGAAGTTAGAAGCTGATTGGCTACCATGCAGAGCTGCACCAGATTTTGGACTCTCCAGTTTTAGTAAATCAATCCCATAGACTTAGTGAAAAGGAAGAATAGAATGCAGTGCTGCAAAGCAGGAAGCACAGGCTTCATATGTAATGGAACATCATGGCTGCTCTCATGTACATAAATAATTGCACACTATTTATAGAAACAAGGTTTTTAAAAACATTAACACATGTAGATGTGATTATTTACATCAATCTGATCAATTTCAAATACAAATCGAGAAATATTTGCAAATAGTGAACATTTCCTTTAAGACATCTTTGATATGAAGCAGGTCTCATTTGAAAAACATAATTAATAGCATTGTAATAAAATGTTAATAGGACATGGCAGCCGTGACAAGGCACAAGAAAGGTGATCATGACTTACTTCTATTCCGGTTTATTCTGAAGTGTTCTTCAGATCCACTTCCCAGATGGCTGTCTCCTGTGGGTGAGCTATATACAGGGTTGTCCTGACCTGCTTCATCATTTACTAAGGCTGCAGCTGCGGAGGCAGCTGATAGTTCAGGCGACACTGCTGCTATGGTCAGGTCTAATGAAGAGCTGCAGTCTGGGGAACCATCCTGTGAACGTCTTTTGCGCTCTTTGCTAAGGCCATAGTGTGATGCACCTTTACACCTGTAAGAAGAAAAAAATTCTGCTTTAGTGTGGTTACAGTTCAGCTGAACAGTCAATTATAATACATCAGAACACCAGACTGGTATATGGAAGCAAGTTATTTAAAGGTACATTAATGATACACAAAATGATTTCATACAGTATTTATACACCTGTCAAGTATGATATTTTTTCAGCCTGCCACTCTAATTCTATATGTGGTTATTAGCTAACTAAATCCTTATTACTGGTATGTCTATCTTCTGGGAGGCCCTGTATTTTAGCCTGCAGCAATCTCATCAGTGTGTTCCATGGTTCCAGCTTCTTTCCTTTTTTGAACACTTCACCCACACATACAGTATCTCGCAAAAAAGAGTACCCCCTCACACATTTTGGTAAATATTTTATTATATCTTTTTATGTGACAGCACTGAACAAATCACACTTTGCTACAATGTAAAATATATTTACATGTATAAAAAGTAATAAATTAATAATCCCCCAACTCAACATACAGCTATTAATGTCTAAACCAAACCAATGGCAACAAAAGTGAGTACCACCCAAGTGAAAATTTCCAAATGGGAAAAAATAGCCATGTTCCCTCCCCAGTGTCATGTGTAACGAGGTCTCAAGTGTAAATGGGAAGCAGGTGTGTTAAATTTGGTGTTATCACTCTCATCTCACACCACTTCCCATGGAAGTTCAACACGGCACCTCATGGACCCTCATCAAATCTGAGGATCTGAAAATAGAATGTTCAACCCCTGAAACCTAATCCTACTATAAGAACCCCTCAAACCAGCCCCCTGAAACTGAGCATGCAGTCTATGGCCATTTCCCCCAACAGTTTAACAGGGCATTATCCACTTACAACAGGGCCTCCCATAATTACCTAATTATAATATACACAAACCATGAACCATAAAAAAACTAATTGAAAAATAACGTGTAATGTAACCTTCATACCCCCACACTTTGCTATGAAAACGTCTTCCCTCAATACACCCTAATCCAGACTAACAGATACAACATCATCTCAACTACACCAACTGACTTATCTACAGTGAAATGGAGGTGTTCTTAAACAAGTCCCCCTATACCAACCAAGACACCTTAACCAGAACATTAACCCCCCATTGCCCCCCCCAAAATGCCTGTCCCCATGATCGCCTTCCAAGAGACGACATTCAACCTACCCCGGGTGAAATCCACCTTACCTTGTCATAATCCCCAATACCAATAATCTTCCACCCAACCCCCCCTACCACCAATACCCCCCCCCCCCCCCCCCATAAACAAACCCACCCCACCACCAGACCACATACCCCCAATAACCCCATGTATATATTACCCCACACCCCTACTGATGTAATCACCAGAACTACCCTTAATTACAAATTTCAAGGATCATCCCTTGACCTGTAACACCTCACATGAAAAACCCATTATTTAATTAATTATGGTATAAATATATATTGAGAACAAACAATATACCACAAAAAAAGGTATTATAATATTTACATACTGTACCCTTAAAATCTGCACAAGCTAAACTTTGCACTCACTCATGCAATATCCTGGATAGCTAGCGTTCACTAAAGCGTGTCATTTAAGGAAAGCCTTGCTCACGTTCAATTCCCAAGCCTACCTCTGGATTTCCCCCCTGGAATGAAGTCCCTTGGACCCCAAAGTGACACAGACCTCCACTTAAACCCTGGCTCTAGTTTCCCTCCTTCATTTGACAAAGCTGACCATTCGAAATACTTCGGATGGCTTCCACACCCCACATTCATCATCTCGTCGATTTGGGCCCATATGTAGGGGGCTTTAAAGACACAGGAATACACGTACTAGAATTAAAGGCACAACCCGATTAGTTACTGTTAAAAACACAAGCCAGTCCCTCTCTACCTATAGACCTCCTGATGTGGCTTTTTAAAAGAATGTTTCATAATAAGTCCCACTTTACCCCCACTTTACACCCACCTTTACATCACATTTATGACATACCCAAAATACCCACTAAACCCCCTCCCATTCCCCCTATACTTAATAATCCACACTATCCCCCAGGACAAAATCCCCAACAATTTTCATTTTTAACAAAGGCCTTTAAAGCTTTACACTACATTTTTCAGACCATAAAGGGATTAAACCTCCAGGATTAATTGCAGATGCCTCAGATAAAATCATTTCATCTACATCGGATTACTCGCTTCATAAAATTGCTAGATACAGATCTAACAGATATAACCTCTAAGACCATATTTGAATATAAATGCCTAATCAGACCTTAATCACGAGGAGGAATTTCGGATCTATATAATCTCTTTAATAATAAACAGACCAAACCTTCTTACCAATTAGCATGGGAATCGGACCTTGGTGAAACTATAGAGGAAGAGATCTGGGGGCACTGGTCTACCATGGTGCACAGGGAAATAAATAATACTTCCCTAGTGGAAGCAAATTTTATGTTGCTATCCAGATGGTATTTAGTTACGGCCAAATTTTCAAAAATATAACTTTGCTTCAGAGGATGCGGACAAGAGGGTACTATGTTTCATGTCTGGTGGACCTGTCCCAAAGTCCAATGCTTTTGCATTGATCCACTCAGTGACTGGACATAATGGGCCAGATTCACAAAGCACTTACTCCGGAGTATCACGAGTTAGGCACGCGTAAGTCTAAAAATGCACACGCTTATCTATGCACCGTATCCCCAAAACGATATACGCCTGAAATCCAAATTTTTTAGACCGACGTAATTTGGATAGACCGGCGCAGAGTGCGTGCAAAACTGCACTAGACACACCATTGATTTGCTATGCAAATATGCAAATGCTGGCGTTACGGGGATCCACAAAAGTAAGTTTGTGCGGTGCAGTCTACACGATGTGCTTATCAGCTGCACGGCCAGTCTAAAAATTAGACCAAATAAAAGCAGGTTTAAAATTAGACAATCCGTCTACATGTCAGCAAAAGCAACACCATTAGGGCCGAGCTGAGCAGCCACACTTGTAGGACATTAATCTGTATGCCAACATGCCACAGGCATCCTTGCTCATAGCTATACTACTGACTTTAGATGAGCGCAGAAGGAGGAGGGCATAGAGGAGGGCACGGGAGAGGATCTTTGTCAGGTATATGCGTGGGGTGAGCCCAATGGAAAAAGGCCCCCCTTTTGGCTGGAATTAGGGTGCAATTGGAGAGATACCCTGTGTTTATAGGAGGGTAGATGTTGGTTCCTCAGCTTCCACTAATTTCTGTGAAATTGAGTAAAGGTGGATTAATTAGGTCAGGAGCCTGTGCAGGCCAGCAGGCCCAAAGATTGCTAAAGTAAAATGATCCTATGCTGCTATAAGGATGCCAGTTGTGACCGATGCACCCTAAACCATATAAAACAAAGAAAAAAAATGTGTCTCTAGAGTCTAATAGGTAGGAATCCCTACTAGTGTGGTTGATTACACTAGTAGGGATTGTTCTTTATGTGATGCTACTGTGCGCTGTGTTGGATCTATCCATCAATATGATTCATGGAACAAGTTCTACTAGCCGTAGTCTGCTCATTCCTGATTGGATGCTATGACTATGACAGCAAAACACTACCCACTTTGTCATATAAATTACACCTTGGCCTTGATTTAGTGAAGGACTAGAGGATGTTAATTTTACTTAATGAAAAACTGTTCACTTTGAATACCACGCCATTTGCGAAGAAAAAAGAAAGATTGACTTGATTCTTTATTTCTTTAGTAAATCAACCCATTGTGTATACTACGTATTCCATTTTGGGATTATTTCCTTTCTTCATAAAAGTGTTTTCCTAGCTTGTTCTTTTATGTCTTTCCAAAAAAGCAGTAGACATTTCATTGTGATTGTCAGATGTTTTTTTCTACATGTTATATCATCACATGAAACAAAACAAACTATTTCCTAGTAAAATAAATACTTTTCCGCTTTCTTTTTTTTTCAACATCTTGGATAAATATGTGACAGAACGGAAGTAAATGCTCACAATGTTGGTGTTTGCTATTTGAACAACTAAGGACACTGGATGCAAGTTATGAAAAACAAACAAAAAACAAAAACAAATTTAAAAAAAGGATAATGGAATTGTAAATATTGAAACTAGGGATGCACCGATACCATTCTTTTTACGTTTACAGATAATTTTTTTAGTACCAATTACAGATACCTACCACAACTGTTTTGTTTACACTTCAGCTGTCAGCAATGGTGCAAAGCGTTACAGATGAAATACATTTTTTTTTAATTTTGTGCTTTTTTTCAATGTGAAACATGTAAATATATGTTAAAATATTAACAAACAAAGCAAACAAATAAAAGTTTTGACTATTAATAGTTTAGAAAATAGAAGCGAAAAACAAAATAAAAAATCAGCAGGAAAATAATAATTAAACGGAGAAGGAGAATAAGGGGTTAATTATGTCTGATTAGAACAAATTAAGGGTTAATAAGTACAATTTAATAAAAATAATAATAATAAAAAAACTGGACAGGTTGCTTTATACTGCCTTCATCTGCAGATCGAAGTTCATCCCCTTGATCTGTAGATAAATAAACAGAAAGATACAAAAAAGGAACAATGTTTCTTTTTATCTTTCTTTATCGGTGAACAATGTTATTGATAAACATTGTCTGGGTGTTTTTTTTTTTTGACAGCTCCAATTGCCGGGACTTCGTTTACACTTCGACTGTCAACAGGGGAACCCCACTGATATTCTCTCAGGAGATCATGGTTACCCAGGGCTAGGGGGTAACACTGGACTGTGGTTTAAAGATAGTAATTCACTGAAATCTTTACATTGAAACAGAACAGTATGCATCAAATTTTTAAATGGGCTTTGCCAAAATATGCATCAAACACAGGGCGACTAGTCACTGTAGATGCAACTGTTTTAGTGTACCAACAGCCCAATAGTATTAAAATGAAAATTAATTATATACTAATAAAGTGGACTTTTGGCGGTACAGGTAATCAATGTAAAAAATCTATAAATATTAAACGCACTCCTCGCTGATGCACGGCCCTCTTCTTGTTCTCTCTCCCTCCTCTGGCGGCTACACACAATAGACGGCAAGATAACGCCACACCTGTGAAGGAAAAATGTTCCCCTCTCTCTCTCTGTGGATGTGTCTATAGGCAGATGTGTCTACCTCTCCTCTCATTCCCAGTCTCTTGCAATATTACATGTGGAGCCTTATGAAGCCAAGGGGCGAATAAAAGGACATTGGATGGTGTTTCTGTCGCTCATTTGTCACTGTTTACCGGCAGTCTGTGTCACAATCTATTTCTCTATTACTATATATAATGAATACCTATCTAATGCCCAGGAGGCTGGTTAGGGTAAAGTTTCTCACATACACAGCCTTATTGTGGGCAGTTGGATTAGCGTTTTTTTCTTCCGAAATTCGATTGGTGTACTTCTATGCTCCTGATGAAGCGTTTTTACGCAAAACATGTGGAGTAAAAGATCTACCACTTCGCATATTGAACCCAATTTCAAGATCTAAATGTCTATATGTACCTTTTGATGTCATATGTCCTATGTTATAAGTATATTTGTACTATTATAAGATTTTCTGAAATACTACTGCTATATGTACTGGGATCACATGCTGACACTATACTGTCTTACAAACTTGTGTATACAATTCTCTTTACATGTGTTTTTAAAAAAAAAATTATTTATAGATTTTTTACATTGATTACTTGTACCGCCAAAAGTCCACTTTATTAGTCTAGATTAATGCCGCGTACACACGGTCGTTTTTTGCGATGAAAAAAAACGACGTTTTTTAAAACGTCATTTAAATTGATCGTGTGTGGGCAAAACGTCGTTTTTTGTCTTCAAAAAAACGACCAAAAAAAATTCCAACATGCTTGAATTTTTTGTGTCGTTTTTCAAAACGTCGTTTTTTGTTTCACAAAAAGTCACCGTGTGTAGCAAAAACGTCTTTTAAAACGACGTTTTTCAACCCGCGCATGCCCAGAAGCTAGTTATGAAGCGAGCTTCAATGGAAAAGAGTGGTGAACGTAACCTTGCTTTTTGTGAAAAAACGATGGTGTGTATGCAAAATTGTCTTTGAAAAGTGACGTTTTAAAAAACGTTGGTTTTTTACTTCACAGAAAACGTCGTTTTTTTTTTCATCGCAAAAAACGACCGTGTGTACGCGGCATAAACTCTCAGTATACATCAAATAGTGCTTGCTCTTAGTGGACTGCAGATTCAACAACTATACAAGATTGCTCCAATATTAGATACAGTGACTTTGTACTGCCTAAACCTTACAGTGTAAGCCCAATAATCATATGAAGAGATGCAGTCATGATGCAAATATATCAAAGAAAGCATTTCGAGTCAGATTTATAACGACACATTTTCAGTGAAATCGGAAGCAAATAACACCGCTGCATCTCACCTCCGGCCTCAGGTGAGTCATGCTACTAAAAAGGTGGAAAGGCTGCATACTGATGACATTACTAGGCTTAAAAACATTATTTTTTTTTGGAAAATCCTTTTTATTCACGTTTTTAACTACTTGCCGACCGCCCGCCGCAGTTATACGCGGGGACGGTGGCACTGCTGGGCGAGAGCACGTAGCTTTACGTCCTACCTTTAGCGCCCGCTAGGGGGCGCGTGCGTGCCACCAGCGCCCCGCGCGCGCCCCCCGTTCGTCCCCCGAGTCCCACGTGCGTGTCCGGCGGGCGCAATCGCCGCCGGGCACGCGCGCTCATTCGTTACAGAGCGGGGAATGGGAGCTATGTGTGTAAACACATAGCTCTCGTTCCTGTTAGCGGGGGAAACGCTGATCTTCTGTTCATACAATGTATGAACAGAAGATCAGTGATTCCCCCTAGTGAGTCCACCCCCCCATACAGTTAGAACACAAGCAGGAACACACTTAACCCCTTCCCTGCCCCCTAGTGTTAACCCCTTCACTGCCAATGGCATTTTTATAGTAATCCAATGCATTTTTATAGCATTGATTGCTATAAAAAGGCCAATGGTCCCAAAAATGTGCCAAAAGTGTCCAATGTGTCCGCCATAATATCTTTTTTTACGAAAAATATGTAGAAGAATACGTATCGGCCTAAACTGAGGAAAAAAAAAATAGTTTTTATATCTTTTTTTGGGGATATTTATTATAGCGAAATTTAAAAAATATTGAATTTTTTTCAAAATAGTCGCTCTATTTTTGTTTATAGCGCAAAAAATAAAAACCGCAGAGATGATCAAATACCACTAAAAGAAAGCTACATCGCGACCGACCGCGCAATTGTCAGTTAAAGCGACGCAGTGCCGAATCACAAAAAGTGCTCTGGTCTTTGACCAGCAATATGGTCCGGGGGTTAAGTGGTTAAAACAACAATAACAGCAACCTCACAATCATAACCCCTCCCTTTAGTGCAATGTCCCCAGTATTGCAGGCAGTTAAACATAATTACTTGCCCTTCATGCCACACATACCACACATACATGCTGGTGAGTTCTGCCTTTGAAACCTGCCTTGACGCATTTCATTCTGCTCTACTATTAAGCCCAAAAGGGTGAAGCACGTTAGCCCAGGGTAATTCCAAGGTGATTCAGTATCATGCATGTATTGCCTAAATACAATTGGTTTTAAGCCTAGGGACCTTATTGGTGTGTGGCTTTTTTTCTTGCTGGTTACAAAAACATTTTCAGTGGTACTTTTAACAGACCAAAAAGAACAAATAAAGGACGTTCCATGTTAGAGTATAAATACACATGAACAAGGAACAATATGTCAGAAACTATTTAATGTGATATTACATTCCAAAACAACAAAATTTATATAATGCAGCTTACCAATTCTTAAATTGCGGTGGCTTCATTTGTTTTATTTATTTATTTTTCACTTTACTTTCACCTTGTGATCCATCCAGAACAGAATTTCTGTCCTAGAGTGTCTCCAATCTGGATAAAGGAGAAAAGAAGACACCCTTGAACAGCAACACTGTTGTGGGGGGAGTGTTGTGTTAGTTCGGAGGACAGTATGCGACCGGTCTAACCTACCTGGCATGTTCACCAATGCCAGGAGCCTGGCGGACAAGATGGGTGAACTAGAAATACTGTTGAACGAGGAGGATTTAGATTTGTGGAAATTTCAGAGACCTGGTTCAACAGCTCTCATGATTGGCTGGCAACCATTCAAAGCTATTCCTTTTTTCACAGGGATAGAGAGGGTAAAAAAGGGGGAGGGGGGGTATGTTTATATATTAAGAATAATGCACAAGTGAATGTGAGAGATGACATCAATAAGGGAGCTAGGGAGGAGATGGAATCCTTATGGGTAGAGCTCCAAAGAGACAAAGTTAAGTGTAAAATAATACTGGGAGCATGCTATAAGCCCTCTATCCTGAGAGAGGAGGAGGAGACGGACTTCCTATCACAATCACAATTTGGATTAGCAGCAAGGATGGGAAGTGTTACCATAATGGTGGATTTTAATTATCCAGACAAAGATTGGGTGGAGGGAACCACGCATTCGTCCAAGGCTCTCCAGTTCCTAAATTACTTCCAGGACAATTTCATGGGTCAGATGCACCAACTAGAAACAAGGCATTACTAGATCTACTGATTACCAACAATACAAACCTGATCACGGATGTGGAAATACGAGGCAATTTAGGAAACAGCGATCACAGGTCAATTGGCTTCAGTATAAATCACACAAATAGGAAACACAAGGGCAACACAAAAGACACTGAACTTCAAAAGAGCCAAATTCCCTAAACTACGAACCTTGCTAGAAAATATAAAGTGGTATAAAGTCTAAAAAACAAAGAACACAGATGAGAGATGGGTTTGCTTTAACAGGATATTAAATAAAGGCCTTAGCCAATGCCTCCCATTCAGAAATAATCTTAAAAGAGCGAACAAGAGTCCTGGATGGCTTAACTCCAATGTAAAAATGCATATAAAAGCAAAGGAGAAGGCCTTCAAAAAATACAAGGCTTAGGGATCATCATCAGCATTCAGACTTTACAAAGAATGTAACAAGATATGTAAGGGTGCAATTAGGGCAGCTGAGATAGATCACGAAAGACGAATAGCGGATAAGAACAAAACAAATCCCCCAAAATTCTTTAAGTATACAGTATAAACAGTAAAAAAGGGAGGGCAGACCATATTGGCCCCATAAAAAATGAGGAAGGACATTTTGTTACAAAGGATGGGGAGATGGCGAAGGTATTGAATTTATTCTTCTCCGCAGTCTTTACGAGAGAATTGGGGGGCTTCAGTAACCAAAACTGCAGTGTGTGTCCTCTTGACACATTAAAGGAAGCACCCTCATGGCAAACAGAGGACAGAACTAGAAATAGACTAGGGAAACATAACATTATTAAATCACCGGGATCTGATGGTTTGCACCCGAGGGTACTTAGGTAACTCAGTCAAGTAATTGCCAGACCATTGTTCCTAATTTTACTGACAGTCTACTGACTGGAATGTTACCACCTGATTGGAGAAAAAACAATGTAGCACCAATATTTAAAAAAGTGTCAAATTATATCCCTGGGAATTACAGACCAGTTAGCCTAACATCAATAGAATAAAAGTTTTTGGAGGTGATTATAATGCACAATATACAAGATTTTAGTAATGAAAACTGTATTATTAGTAGTAATCAGCATAGATTCATAAAGAATCGTTCTTGCCAAACCATTCTATTAACCTTCTATGAGGAGGTGAGCTGCCATCTAGATAAAGGAAGGCCATAGATGTGGTGTATCTGGATTTTGCAAAAGCATTTGACACAGTTCCGCATAAACAATTATTGTACAAAGTAAGGTTCGTTGGCATGGACCATAGGGTGAGTACATGGATTGAAAATTGGTTACAAGGGCGAATGCAGAGGATGAGGATAAATGGGGTATACTCAGAATGGTCAGGGGAGGGATGTTGGGTCCCCCAGATTCTGTGCTGGGACCTATCCTGTTTAATTTGTTCATAAACGACCTGGAGGATGGGGTAAACAGTTCAATCTCTGTATTTGCAGACGACACTAAGCTAAGCAGGGCAATAACTTCTCCACAGGATGTGGAAACCTTGCAAGAAGATCTGAACAAACGAATGTAGAATGTAGAAAAATGTAAAATAATGCATTGGGTGGCAAAAATACGAATGCTATCTACTCACTAGGGGGTGAACCTCTGTGTGAATCTAGGATGGAAAAGGGCGTAGATGATAGGCTCAGCAAGGAATGCAAGTGAAGAAATGGAGCAAGTACAAAGAAGGGTGACAAAGCTAATAAAATTTCAGGAAGATATTAGTTGTAAAGGAAGGTTGCAAGGACTGAACTTACCTGTATTCTCTGGAGAAGAGACGCTTGAGAGGGGATACGATTTAAATTTACAAATACCTTACTGGTGACCCCACAATAGGGATAAAACTTTTTCGTGGACGGGAGTTTAATAAGACACGTGGCCACTCACTGCGTAGAGGGTTCTTTACTGTAAGAGCGGCAAGGGTGTAGAATTCCCTTCCACGGGCAGTGGTTTCAGCGGAGGGGGGGGGCATTGATAGTTTAAAAAAACTATTAGATAAGCACTTGAACAACTGCAACATACAGGGATATACAATGTAATACTAACATATAATCACACACATAGGTTGGACTTGATGGACTTGTGTCTTTTTTCAACCTCACTTTCTATGTACCTCCACATTTTTGTCATGTTACAATCAAAAACGTAAATTTATTTTATTGGGATTTTATGTGATAGACCAACACAAAGGGCCAGATTCAGGTAGGAGAGCGGATCTTTATTTTGGAGTAACGTTTGTCATTTACGTTACTCCGCCGAAACTTTAGGAGCAAGTACTGTTATTCACATAGCACTTGCTCCTAAAGTTGCGGCGGCGTAGCGAAAATGAGCCGGCGGAATTCAAATTGGGCGGGTAGGGGGCGTGTATTATTTAAACTAGGCGCGATCTCGCGGAGAACGTACTGCGCATGCGTCGACTGTCAGTGCGCATGCTCCAAATTCTGTCAGTGAACGTCAATGACGTCAATCCCCATTCATGGACGTTTTACGCAAACGACGCTAAACTTCTGACTACAGAAAACAGATAAGCCGGCTCAAAGTGTGAGTTATGCTGGCGAATCACTGATACTACCGGGGTAACTCTACCTGAAATCTGGCCCTATGTGGCACATAATTGTGAATTTGAAGAAAAATGATAAATGGTTTTCAATTTTTTTTTTTATAAATACAGTCCTGATCAAAAGTTTAAGACCACTTGAAAAATGGCAAAAAATCATATTTAACATTGTTGGATCTTAACAAGGTTCCAAGTAGAGCTTCAACATGCAACAAGAAGAAAGGAGAGTGAGACAAAACATTTTCAAAAGTTTAGGACCACAGCTCCAAAAAAAAACTAAACCCTCCTAAAACAGAAATCCAACTTCCAAACGTGAACTCAGTAATGAGTAGCTCCGTCGTTATTGTTGATCACTTCAACTCGTTTTGGCATGCTTGATGCAAGCGTTTCCATGAGGTGAGTGGGAACATTTCTCCAAGTGGTGAAGACAGCGGCACGAAGGCCATCTACTGTCTGGAACTGTTGTCCATTTTTGTAAACTTCCCTTGCCATCCATCCCCAAAGTTTCTCGATTGGATTTAGATCAGGGGAACACGCAGGATGGGCCAAAAGAGTGATGTTACTCTCCTGGAAGAAGTCCCTTGTCCTGCGGGCATTGTGTACTGTAGCGTTTTCCTGTTGAAAAACCCAGGCGTTACCACACAGACTAGGGCCCTCAGTCATGAGGAATGCTCTCTGCAACATCTGGACATAGCCAGCGGCCGTTTGACGCCCCTGCACTTCCTGAAGTTCCATTGTTCCACTGAAGGGAACAGCACCCCAGACCATAATGGCGCCCCCTCCACTGTGGCGCGTAGAAAACATCTCAGGTGGGATCTGCTTATCATGCCAGTAACGTTGGAAACCATCAGGACCATCAAGGTTAAAAAAAAAATCATCAGAGAATAAAACTTTCTTCCACCTTTGAATGTCCCATGTTTGGTGCTCTCTTGCAAAGTCTAAACGAGCAGTTCTGTGGCGTTCAAAGAGACAAGGTTTTTGAAGACATTTTTTGTTTTTGAAGCCCTTCAGTCTCAGATGTCGTCTGACGGTTATGGGGCTGCAGTCAGCACCAGTAAGGGTCTTAATTTGGTCGAGAGGATCGTCCAGTGTCTTGATGAGAGACCCTGCTTATGCAGTTCAGCAACCTGACCACGTTCAAAAAGGGAGAGTTTTTTTGCCTTTGCCATCACAACGTGTGACTACCTGACAATGAATCCACATCTTTGCACAGATTTTGCCTTTTAAAGCTCTTGATCAGCTGAAAAAACAGCCTGTTTCAGTTTAATCAGTTTAATTGTTATTTTCAATTAATTGAATTCTCAAAAAATGTTTTGTCTCACTCTCATTTCTTCTTGTTGCATGTTGAAGCTCTACTTGGAACCTTGCTAAGATCCAACAATGTAAAATAAGATTTTTTGCCATTTTCAAGTGGTCTTAAACTTTTGATCAGGACTGTATATGAAAAGTGTGGCATGCATTTGTATTCAGCCCCCCTGAGCCAATACTTTGTAGAACCACCTTTTGCTGCAATTACAGCTGCAAGTCTTTTTGGGGATGTCTCTACCAGCTTTGCACATATAGAGAGTGACATTTTTGCCCATTCTTTGCCCATAATTGGATGGAGAGCATCTTTGAACAGCAATTTTCAAGTCTTGCCACAAATTCTCAATTGGATTTAGGTCTGGACTTTGACTGGGCAATTCTAACACATAAAAATGCTTTGATCTAAACCATTCCATTATAGTTCTGGCTGTGTGTTTAGGGTCGTTGTCCTGCTGGAAGGTGAGCCTCCGCCCCAGTCTTAAGTCTTTTGTAGACTCCAGCAGGTTTTCTTCTAAGATTGCCCTGTACTTGGCTCCATCCATCTTCCCATCAATCCTGACCAGCTTCCCTGTGGCTTTCTTCTTGCCACGCTTCCATAAAGGCCAGATTTGTGGAGTGCACGACTGGTAGTTGTTTTGTGGACAGATTCTCCCACCTGAGTTGTGGATCTCTGCAGCTCCTACAGAGTTACCTTGGGCTTTTGGCTGCTTCTCTGATTAATGCCCCCCTTGCCCCGGCCTCAGTTTAGGTGGACGGCCATGTCTTGGTAGGTTTTCAGTTGTATCATACTCTTTCTATTTTCGGATGATGGATTGAACAGTGTTCCATGAGAAGTTCAAAGCTTGGGATATTTTTCTATAACCTAGCCAGGCTTTAAACTTCTCCACAACTTTATCCCTGACCTATCTGGTGTGTTCCTTGGCCTTCATAATGCTGTTTGTTCACTAAGGTTCTCTAACAAATCTCTGAAATCTTCACAGAACAACTGTATTTATACAGAGATTAAATTACACACAAGTGGACTCTTTTTATTAATCAGGTGACTTCTAAAGGCAATTGATCACACTCGATTTTAGTTAGGGGTATCAGAGTAAAGGGGGCTGAATACAAATGCACGCCACACTTTTCAAATTTTTTTTTTTTTAAACTTGAAAAACATTTATAATTTTCCTTCCACTTCACAATGATGTGGCACTTTGTGTTGGTCTATCACTTAAAATCCCAATAAAATACATTTACGTTTTTTGGTTGTTACATGACAAAATGTGGAAAATTTCAAAGGGTGTGAATACTTTTTCAAGGCACTGTAGATTTTACACAGCGTCCCAACTTTTTGGGAATTGGGGTTGTACAATGAAATTATCTGCGCACAATGGAGCCCTGCAAAAGAACCCTAGCTGGGCTACTAACATGCTAATAACAAACAGAGTCCTTTACTGTAATATGATTTATGAGACATATTCAAAAGAATCTCTTTACAGTTAACACATGTTCACCAGTTGCAAAGTATCAAAGCAGCAGCTATTAGCTCTAAATACAGTACTTATTTATATCACATTTTTAGATGTATGTTGACGTTTTTCCTGGAGAAAGATGTAACTGGTGTTTGTTCTCTCTTGTCTTGTTAGGTATCCAGCTGATGCCGCAGCCTGGACAGGCTCATGGTGTTCAGCGTGAACTGTGATGACAATTTCCATTTCTATATAAGGTATGGATGTTTTCCAACACAAAAGACTTGTCACGAGACTAAAATACTAATGTGGCAGCAAGCGTCTACATTAATATCAGACCGTGACGTGTTTTCTGATCAGAGCTGCAGCACTTTGATCACAGCTTGACAAATCACGTCTTTAGCAAATCATTTGTAACTGTGCATTATGTTGAAGTGAAATGTGTTATACTAAGGGGAGACAGGTTCAAATGGCAGTATGTATGTAACACTTTAAGCAAACGCTTTTATTACGCTGCCAAAAGCAGCAACAGCGCAAAAAATACATGCACAATTAATAAAAAGTATATGTACTTGTGAATATACAGTAATCACTTCACCCTGTCCTATGATTGGTGCCAACTGCTGTTTGTTCTACAAAGATTTTGTGTGTTTAAAATTGGCAGTAGCTCAGACTGAATTTCTACTGCGTACTGTATACATTTTTTAAAGTGAACCTTTCTACTGACCATTTGGCAGTACAGTGGAACCTTGGATTACGAGCATAATTTGTTCCAGGTGAATGCTTGTGTAGCAAGGTATTACCCTTGTAAGCATCCTAAAGGACTGCAATTTGTGTTTTGAATATAAGTTGGCTCCCTCTGGTGTTGGTTTCATGCTAGTTCGTTACAACTTGTTTGGTTCAGTTACACAGAGACTACACTGTCCACAAGGCTACTGTGCTACCATAGGGCAGTGCACTGCGTATGGCTTTATGGAAGGACTTATTTAAGACGAGCGCACCCACACAGGATCCTTCCACTTCACATTTAGTGGAGGACAACCCCAGCTCACCCCCTGGAACATCTGGTTGGGCCGTTCCAGTCAATGTGGCCTGTAGGCAGAACAACCTCCTTTCAAAAGCATGGTGGGGGGTTCCTCTGCCAGGTTCTTATGAAAATGTAAATTGCCTGATTTCTTTTGTGCTTTAACCACCTTTCCACCCTTGTGTATTAAACAAAGCATGTAACGGATCACAAATTGCTGCTGTCTTTGGGGACCAAAGATTTCGAGTGGTGGGAGTGTGTAGCAAGGTATTACCCTTGCAAGTATCCTAAAGGACTGCAATTTGTGTTTTGAATATAAGTTGGCTCCCTCTGCTAGTTGGTTACAACTTGTTTGGTTCAGTTACACAGAGACTACACTGCCCGCAAGGCTACTGTGCTACCAGAGGGCAGTGCACAATGCATGGCTTTATGGGAAAACTTATTTAAGATGAGTGCACCCTCAGCTCTCCCTCTCGGGACACCATCTTCAAGCTGACAGCAGACCTGTGCTGAGGCCTTATGTAAGTGTGTTTAGGCCCGAGAAGCCTGGACCTACAAGATCGCGGATCGCCTAGCCAGAAAGGGATCCCAGTGGACAATCTCGCTGATCAGCTGTAAGAAGATCGGTTTGCAGCCCACAGTGTCCGGAGTTGCCTATTCCCGGTACCCAGAGGAAGGCCGAGCGGAAGATCGGATGCCTCGTGTTATCGAGAGACAGATCATTGGAGGAGGGTGTCGGAACTGAGAAATCAATACAGCAAGGCTTGTCGTGCGAGCGGGCACTTGCCTATCAACTTAGTTAACTGACTGCCAGGAGTGTAACTCTAAGGCCCCTTTCATAATGAGGCGTGGAGCCGCGGTGACGGTATAGCCGCGCTATTATACCGTCGTGTTTACCGCGATATTCGGGCGCTAGCGGTGAGGTTTTAACCCCGCTAGCGGCCGAAAAAGGGTTGGGGCGGTATTACCGCGCTATTACAGCGGTTTCCCATTGATTCCAATGGGAAGGCGCGCTATAGGAGCAGTGAACACACCGCTCCTATACCGCGGTAAAGATGCGGCTAGCAGGACTTTTGGAGCGTTCCTGCCAGCGCACCGCTTCAGTGTAAAAGCCTTCGGGCTTTCACATTGAACACTACAGGGCATGATTTTTCATGCGGTATATCAGCGCTATTTTTAGCGCTGTACCGCATGAAAAACGCCTCAATGTGAAAGGGGCCTAACAAGCTTATCTGTACTTGCTGGCGTCTGCAGCGCCGCAAGTGGGGGCACCCTACCTTGAGGAAATCAGTATCCATTTTACTGTCAACCTGTGTGCCTCAGTCAGTAGTTTTTCTTCACCATATCCTTTGGTGTACAAATAAGTAAGTGCACCAAGGTAGCTAACTGAAGATTAATTTACTGCTAAAAGGAACAGTCACCTGTTTTCCCATCCTTGCAAGTAGTTGCCATAGGACACGCACCAGTTGAGCTGTTCACTAGGGGGAGCAATACAGTTGAGCAGTTATGTGTTGGATATTGCTGTTTGTATTAAATCTTTGATCTCCACTGTTTTACATGAGACTTGGCATCTGACTTTTGCCTAGTGACTTGCGGAAAGCAGTGAAAATGACTGGTCTGAGAAGCAAAGGTGTCTTTAACATGTGGATATTGATTGACAGCCTACTTCTCCCTCTCTATGCTACGTAAGAGGCAGTATTGCAGCGTCCAGTGGGACAATTACTGGGTCTCGAACAGGGGCGGACTGACAACTCATGGGGCCCCAGGCAATAGAAGATTATGGGGCCCCTGGGCTTACTGATGGCCACCACGCCAGGAGGCATTGCAGAGTCGGGGCAGCTAAAATCTCAGGATTTTCAGATCAAAAGCATGTCAGTATCGGACATATCAGGGACAGATGTAAAAAAAACACTGATTTTTACATACAGTCCCTGGTTTTACTGAGCCTGGCAACCCTGATGGGGCCCCCTAGTGGCATGGGGCCCTCGGGCAGTGCCTGAGTGACTCAATGGTCAGTCTCCGCCCCTGGTCTCGAAATGAAGACTGGAGCGTAGGTTTTGTGTAGGGTTTTGTGTTCTGTTCTGTGTTGTGTTCTACGTGAATCCGGGCCTTTGTGTCCGAATGTTTCTGAGTGTCTCAGAGCATCACCGGTGCTCCTGCACCTCTGGCCACATGCAGTACTGCATACACCAGTGCTCCCACACCTCTGGGCACATACAGTACTGCATAGACCAGCAGTGGCTGTGGATTATTTGAGTTTCCATTATTTCCTATGAGGAAACTCACTTTGATATACAAGTGCTTTGAAATATTACATGCATGCTTCTGGAACAATTTATGCTCATAATCCAAGGTATTACTGTACATATATGGTTTACTTTGCAGTTTGAGAACGCTAAAGGACAGAAAGGTTCATACTGGGCAGTATCAGCAGACTAGGCTGATCAGGAAGTTTAAAGCTGAACAAATATGACCCTATAATATGGTAGTGACATCATCACTGTGCTGCTCATAGCCTGTGCAGAGAGAAGAGTGGTGGGAGGGGAACACTAGGACCACCCATTGCAGGCTACCTGCAGAAAGGTACAACAGGAGGCGGAGACAAGACCAGTCACCCTGTACAAGGAGAGAGAGCAGTGGTTACCAGATTTGCTTACAGGAAGTTCCTGCACAGAAAAAAGTTTTACACTTGATTACTGCACAGATCTGGGAGAAATACACAAAGAAAACCAAGATTTGAGTAAGAATACACGACTCTTATATTTAGACAATATTTCCTTATTTTGGAGTTCATCTTTAATTCTTTGAAGCAAGGGGTGGACTGAACTTTTGGCCTGAGGCTAGGTTCACACTGCTGCGATGTCAGACATTGCATGTGATTCGCACTGCACAGCTGTACAAATCACATGCAATGTCTGTGCGATGCAAATTCAGCCATACAAATTGTATGGCTGAATTTGCATCGCATTCGGACAAAGTCACGCAGGACCTTTTTTCCGTCCACTTAAGAAAGTGAAAACGCATGCGATCCGATTCCTGTCCAAATTGACAGTTTACACTGCAATATGCAAACCGATCTGGGGGTATTATCTTGGTGTTGACACTCCCAGTGGTTCGCATAGAGCAGAAGAGAAAAATTGCATGGTGGGGGGGGGGGCAAGATTTTTTTTGCCCATGGTGCAATCAATATTAACCACTTGCCGACCGCGCTATAGCGAAAATACTGCTACAGCGCGGTCGAGTAGTTTTGACACGACGTCCCTGGGACGTCGTCCTTCACTTCCGCGATTGCGCGTCCCCTGGGATGCGCTCGCGAAAGTGTCCGTGATCGCCGGGTTTAGAAGACCCGGCGCATCACGGATCACGGTAAATTGCCGCTGATAGCGGCCGTTTACCACGTGATCGCTTGTAAACAAACGGCGTCATTTGATGACCCCGGTTCCTCCCTCTCCTCCCTCTGCTCTCTGTACCGTTCGGTACAGTGTGCGAGGAGAGGGGGGGGGAGCGGGGTGTCAGCAGCTGAGCTGTGGCTGGATCTGTGACAAATGCAGTCACAGATCCAGCCACCCCTCAATCCATCCCAGCTCTGCAATCCCCTGTACCCTGCAATCCCCAGTACCCTGCATTACCCCAGTACCCTGCATTATCCCAGTACCCTGCATTACCCCAGTACCCAACAATACCCAGTACCCAATACCCCAATACCCCCCTGCAGTACCCCAGTTAGTACCCCAGTACTCTGCAATACCCCAGTACCCCAATACGCTGCAAATACCCCTGTACCCCAATACTCTGCAATACCCAGTTACCCCAATAACCCCAATA